>ONZH01030765.1:0-34620 GCA_900303285.1 Rhinella marina | reverse complement strand
TCCTGTCCATTTCCGTCGTGTTTCCATCATTTCTGAGGTTTCCAGGTTTTCACCCAGCCTTCCCTAGGCAGAGCCTTGGTCCCCCGCAAAAATGCTTGAGTCTCCCATTGACTTCAATGGGGTTCGTTATTCGAAACGAGCACCCGAGCATCGGGAAAAGTTTGACTCGAATAACGAGCACCCAGAGGCAAATGTGATAACTAAGTGGGTTGCCATCAGTCAGAATTTGACCCAGAAGCTGATATCTAACATGACAGGGCAAATTGCAGAAGAAACATCTGACCAAAATATCTAAAAACACTGAAGCAGCAAATGTTGTATCAGTCTCAGGACTTTTGGTCCCTATTGTACTTTTATATTAAAAGTCAGTTGTAATGGAGGAAAGGTGTCTGGACCTCTTCACCTGCTTCACACTATAAGACCAGTATGCTAGTGCTGAAGAGTGGGAGACAGAAGCAGGGAAAGCTTACTGAGCATCTAGTCTAGTCCTCAATGCAGGAAAAGTAGACTAAAGGGATAGCAACAGGGTTGGCAGCCTACCCAGAGAGGAAGTGGCACACATACATAAAAACATTACAGTCATGTATATTGCAATAATGCTTCATGTGAAATGCCCTATTCATTGTATAGTAAGATTTTTCCTGGCATAACCCCTTTAATAATCTAGTGGGGGAAAAAGCCTATGGGACATTAGGACCTATGTTCAATTTACCTTCCTTTATGTATATGAATATTGACTAGTCTAGTTTTGTGACTTCTTAAACTTTTAATTGTGTTCTTATGACAACTGTGTAACTTTCAGGCCCCCTTCACATATGGCTGGTAGAGATGAGCGAGCATACTCGTCTGAGCTTGGTGCTCGTTCGAGTATTAGGGTACTCGTAAGTGCTCGCTGCTCTGACGAGTATCTCGCCATACTCGAGGAAATGGCAACTTCCGCATCGTGCTTTTTTGGCGCCTATAAACACAGCCAATCACAAGCCAGGAGACTCTACGGTACACCCAGCATCACGTGGGGCCCTTACATGTCGATAGCAGGGGTTGGCTGGCCTGATCAGGTGACCCTGGAATATACTAGTGACTGGCCGCGGTGCTCAGCTAAGATGCCGTCTGGATGTCGTTAGGGATAGAGCTGCTGCCTTTCAGGGACAGTGTTAGGGCCTGCATTTAGTTCTCTGTTAGGCAGGAATCACCCACAAAGAACCCAACAGCCCTTCTAAGGGCTAGAAGACATTTTTTTTTGGTCTCCTGGCTTGGCTGGCTGGCTGGCACTAGTAGTGCAGCTATCGCCATATATAACCCCCTTTTTTTTTAATGTTATATCTCAGTGATACAAATCCATTGCACACAGCAGTGTGGAACCTTTCTGTGTGTCACAGTTCAGCACATTCGCTCCCATCCGTTTATACTGTCCAGGTGACACTTTCTGTACGTCACAGAATGCAACCAAGTCATTTGCTACCAATAACGTATACAGCTTGATCCTAAAAATCTCTGTGCGACATTTGTCTGGGTCGCAGTCTAAATAGCCACCGTTAACAGGATGTGAGTTATGTCTCCGATAGTTCCTGCATGTCACGTTCCCAAAAAAACTAAACTAAAAAAAAATATTAAAAAAAAATTAGTTTTTTAGTTGTTTTAGCTCAGTGATACAAATCCATTTTACTCAGCTGCGTGTAACCTTTCTGTGTGTCACAGTTCAGCACACTCGCTCCAATCCGTATATACTGTCCAGGTGACACTTTCTGTACGTCACAGAATACAACCAAGTCATTTGCTACCAAAAACGTATACAGCTTGATCCTAAAAATCTCTGTGCAACATTTGTCTGGGTCGCAGTCTAAATAGCCACCGCCAGTAGGGTGTCATTCAGCTCTAGGATAGTTTCTGTAGGTCACGTTCCAAAAAAAACTAAACTAAGAAAAAAAAATAAAAATTTTTTTTTGTTGTTTTAGCTCAGTGATACAAATCCATTTTACTCAGCTGCGTGTAACCTTTCTGTGTGTCACAGTTCAGCACACTCGCTCCAATCCGTATATACTGTCCAGGTGACACTTTCTGTGCGTCACAGAATACAACCAAGTCATTTGCTACCAATAACGTATACAGCTTGATCCTAAAAATCTCTGTTCGAAATTTGTCTGGGTCGCAGTCTAAATAGCCACCGTCAGTAGGGTGTCAGTCAGCTCTACGATAGTTCCTGCACGTCACGTTCCCAAAAAAACTAAACTAAAAAAAAAAATATAAAAAAAAAATTAGTTTTTTAGTTGTTTTAGCTCAGTGATACAAATCCATTTTACTCAGCTGCGTGTAACCTTTCTGTGTGTCACAGTTCAGCACACTCGCTCCAATACGTATATTCTGTCCAGGTGACACTTCCTGTACGTCACAGAATTCAACCAAGTCATTTGCTACCTGTCACGTATACAGCTTGATCCTAAAAATCTCTGTTCGAAATTTGTCTGGGTCGCAGTCTAAATAGCCACCGTCAGTAGGGTGTCAGTCAGCTCTACGATAGTTTCTGCATGTCACGTTCCAAAGAAAACAAAAATCCAAAACAAAATATACAAAAAAAATTAGTTTTTTAGTTGTTTTAGATCAGTGATACAAATCCATTTTACTCAGCTGCGTGTAACCTTTCTGTGTGTCACAGTTCAGCACACTTGCTCCAATCCGTATATACTGTCCAGGTGACACTTTCTGTACGTCACAGAATACAACCAAGTCATTTGCTACCAATAACGTATACAGCTTGATCCAAAAAATCTCTGTGCGACATTTGTCTGGGTCGCAGACTAAATAGCCACCGTTAACAGGGTGTCAGTCAGTTCTACCATAGTTCCTGCACGTCACGTTCCCAAAAAAACAAAATTAAAAAAAAATATATAAAAAACAAAATATATAAAAAAATTAGTTTTTTAGTTTTTTTAGCTCAGTGATACAAATCCATTTTACTCAGCTGCGTTTAAACTTTCTGTGTGTCACAGTTCAGCACACTCGCTCCAATCCGTATATACTGTCCAGGTGACACTTTCTGTACGTCACAGAATACAACCAAGTCATTTGCTACCAATAACGTATACAGCTTGATCCTAAAATTCTCTGTGCGACATTTGTCTGGGTCGCAGTCTAAATAGCCACCGTCAGTAGGGTGTCAGTCAGCTCTACGATAGTTTGTGCAGGTCACGTTCCAAAAAAAACTAAACTAAAAAAAAATATAAAAAAAAAATTAGTTTTTTAGTTGTTTTAGCTCAGTGATACAAATCCATTTTACTCAGTGTGTAACCTTTCTGTGTGTCACAGTTCAGCACACTCGCTCCAATCCGTATATTCTGTCCAGGTGACACTTTCTGTACGTCACTTAATTAAACCAGACTGAACAAGTTTGTGGGTTTCAGTACACCAGGCCCGTTTATTTATTTATTTTTATATATCATACACTTATATACAGAAAATGTTGAACCCCAGGGCTAAGGGTCGAGGACGAGGGCGTGGGCGTGGGCATTCAATTACTGCAGGGGGCAGAGGCCGTGGTCCTGGGCAGGGTGAGACAGTACCTGCTGATGAGGGAGCTGTGGAACGCCGCAGAGCTACACTCCCTAGCTTCATGTCTCAACTTACAGGGTCACGTGGTAGAGGACTATTGAAACCACAACAGTGTGAACAGCTGATCTCGTGGATTGCGGACAATGCTTCAAGTAATTTGTCCACCAGTCAGTCTTCCACGCAGTCCACCCACGTTACCCAAGGGAGCACTCCTCTGGCTCCTCCACCTCAACCTCCTTCCCCCCAGTCTGCACCCTCCCAGGAAAACTTGGACTGCGATCCGGCATTCTCTGAGGAATTGTTTTCTAAACCCTTTCCAGAGTCACAAACAACGTCTCAGGTTGCTGCTGACCTCTTTCCCGATGCCCAAGTTTTCCAACTGTCGCAGTCTGTGGGTGATGATGATGATGACAATGTTGACTTAGTGGAAGAAGTGTGTAAAAAGGTGTCAGACGATGAGGAGACACGGTTGTCAGACAGTGGTGAAGGTGTTTTTTAGGGGAGGAATTCCGAGGGGGGAGCAGACTGAGGAATCGGAGGATGACGAGGTGACTGACCCAAGCTGGGTTGATATGCCGAGTGAAGACAGTGCTTCTGAGGCGGAGGCGAGTGCTGCACCAGAACAGGTTGTAAGAGGCAGTGGTGTGGCCAGAGGGAGAAGCAGGGCCAGAGCTGGTGCATCACCAGCACTGTTTCACGTAGTGAAGCTCCCGTGGCGAGGCCTAGATGTTCGCAAGTCTGGAGGTTCTTTAAAGAAAGTGAGGATGACCGACGGACTGTGGTGTGCAACCTGTGCCACACCAGGATCAGCAGGGGTGCCACCACTACTAGCCTAACCACCACCAGCATGCACAGGCATATGAGTGCTAAACACCCCACTCAATGGAACCAAGGCCGTTCACCACCTCCTGCGGGTCACACCACTGCTCCTTCCCCTGTGTCACTCGCTGCCTCTGCTAGTCAACCCCCTGCGTCACTCGCTGCCTCTGCTAGTCAACCCCCTGCCCACGAGTGCCTCCCGCCGGAAAACCACACCTTCGCCTCCACGATCCTCCACAGTGTCCACCAACGTGTCCCAGCGCAGCGTTCAGCTGTCTTTACAGCAGACGCTGGAGCGCAAGAGGAAAGACAGTTCCACCCACCCACATGCCCAAGCCCTCAACGTCCACATCTCCAAATTGCTTAGCCTTGAGATGCTGCCCTATAGGCTGGTAGAGACCGAGGCCTTTCGCAATCTCATGGCGGTGGCTACCCCTCGGTATTCGGTTCCCAGCCGCCACTATTTTTCCCGATGTGATGTCCCAGCCCTACACCAGCACGTGTCACAGAACATCATCCGTGCCCTGACCAACGCTGTTTCTGAGAAGGTCCACCTAACCACAGACACGTGGACAAGTGCTGCCCGGCAGGGACACTATATCTCACTGACGGCACATTGGGTTAACTTGGTGGAGGCTGGGACCGAGACTGACCCTGGGGCCGCTCATGTACTGCCCACACCGAGGATTGCGGGGCCTACCTCGGTCACGGTTTCTTAGACGTACTATGCCTCCTCCTCCGACCCCTCCTCCTCCTCCACCTCCTCCTCCGAATTATCATCCGTGGGCACGGCGCCTTCAGTCGGTAGCTCTAGGCGCAGCAGTAGTGCCGTGGGTAAGCGCCAGCAGGCGGTGCTCAAACTGCTGAGCTTAGGTGACAAAAGGCACACCGCCCAAGAGCTGTTACAGGGCATCACGGCGCAGACCGATCTGTGGCTGGCACCGCTGAACCTCAAGCCAGGCATGGTTGTGTGTGACAACGGGCGTAACCTGGTGGCGACTCTGCAACTCGGCAGACTGACACATGTGCCATGCCTGGCCCACGTGTTCAATCTCATAGTTCAGCGGTTCCTCAAGACATACCCCAATCTGTCTGATTTGCTCACCAAGGTGCGCCGCATCTGTGCGCATTTCCGCAAGTCGAGCACAGATGCTGCCACTCTCAGGGCAGCGCAGCGCCGCCTACAACTGCCCGCTCACCGACTGTTGTGTGACGTGCCCACGAGATGGAATTCCACATTAAACATGTTATCCAGAGTTTACCAGCAGCGCAGAGCGATTGTAGTCTGCCAGATGTCAACTTCCACAAGAACTAGTAGTCAGTTCAGTCAGATTCCTCAAGTCTACAATGAGGAGTGGACGTGGATGTCTGATATCTGCCAGGTGTTGAGCAACTTTGAGGAGTCAACACAGATGGTCAGCGGCGATGCCGCCATTATCAGCCTCACCATCCCGCTGCTTTGCCTGTTGAAAAACTCACTGCTCAGCATCAAGTCGGATGCTTTGCGCTTGTCACAAGAGACGGTGGAGGAAGATACGTTGCTTGATAGCCAGAGCACCCTCCAGTCTGTTTCTCAGCGCGTATCGGAGGAGGGGGATGAGGATGAGGAGGAAGAGGAGGAGAATGTCGGCGAGACAGTAGAGGGTACCAGTGCTCAGTCCTTAACTCTTGAGCGTGTATGGGCTGAAGAGGAGGACTTGGAGGAGGAGGAGGAGGAGGAAATGGAGAGTCAGGCCAGTGAGGAGAGGGAATTCTTGCGTGTTGGGACTCTGGCGCACATGGTAGACTTCATGTTAGGCTGCCTATTCCGTGACCCTTGCGTTAGAAGAATTTTTTCAAACACCGATTACTGGGTGTTCACTCTCCTGGACCCACGGTACAAGCAGAACCTTTCCACTCTCATCCCTGCAGAGGAAAGGAGTATGAGAGTGAATAGATATCAACAGGCCCTGGTGCACAAGCTGAGACAATTCTTCCCATCTGACGCCGCTAGCGGCAGAGGGCATGGTTCTGTGGGCCAAGTAGCGGGGGAGAGGAGGCGAGCAGGCAGCTTGTCCAGCACTGGCAGGGGAACGCTCTCCAAGGCCTTTGCCACTTTTATGCCACCCCAGCAAGACACTGTCACCTGTCCCCAGTTTAGGCAGAGTAGGGGGGATCTGTACAGAAAGATGGTGAGGGAGTACCTAGCTGACCATACCAATGTCCGTAGCGATCACTCTGCTCCATACAACTACTGGGTTTCAAAGCTGGACACGTGGCCTGAACTGGTGCTTTAAGCCTTGGAGGTGCTGGCCTGCCCTGCCGCTAGCGCGCTGTCAGAGCGGGTATTCAGTGCAGCTGGTGGCGTCATCACCGATAAGCGTACACGCCTGTCAACTGACAGCGCTGACAGGCTGACGCTTATTAAAATGAACAAAGCCTGGATTTCACCGTAATTCAAATCTCCTCTGGGGTAAAGCAGCTAAAGATTTAAATAACTTATGTGTCCAATTCCTCTTCTCTACTCCTCCTACTCCTCCTCCTCCTCCATATCGTCTTTGCCTAACGCTGACCCAAAAAACGCCATTTTTTAGAGGTCCAACTGGCACTCTTTTACCACAATTTTTCAGGAGGGCCCCCTACAGGCCCTCTATTCAAACAATTTTTCCAGAGGTCCACCTACAGGCCCTCTCTCTATAAACAATTTTTCCGGAGGTCCACCTACATGCCCTCTGTATGATGAAATAACAGCTTCCCAGTGTGTTTCAGTTTCTATTTTATCAAGTATCCAGTGTGAATAAAGAAGTAGATACAATACTTATACAAATATTTACCTTTCTGCACAATGCAAATTTCAATGCATTTCTGATAATACAGTATTTACAGATCATTTCCTACAATATATAGACCATGCCTATGTTGATACCATTTCTAAAGAAGAATTTAACAGATATTTACTTTAGCAGACATATTTCGGCACTCCATCCTTGAACACTTTAGTTTATGTTGCATTACTTTGTTCTGATCTAAATGAAAATCTGTATTAGGGTACCTACACAGGGGCAGATTTCAAAACAGAAATTTTGTGTGGTTTTTCATGTAGTTTTCTGTACATTTCCGCACCAAAAACCACACCAAAAACCGCATGTTTTACTTGTGGTGTTGGTGCGGATTTGATGTGGTTCTGCCACGGATCTCATCCTTGCATTGCAAAGGGTGAAATCTGCACAAAAATCTCACAAGCAATTGATATGCATTTTAGAGTATATGTAGTTTCTGCCAGAAGTTTATGAATGACTTGCTAACTGCATGTGTATCCTTGCCCAGTCTGACACTATCCAATCACTGCTGTCAGGGGCAGACTTTGCAGGGATGCACTCCCAACTTGTAATACCCAGTTGGAAATGCATTCATAAAAAGTCTTGCAAGAATAACAAAGCAATTCCATAATATAGAGTTATATGAAAAGATGTGCCAGATGTGTTATTACATGGGAAATTCAAGTAGTTACTAAAACAAACGTGTCATGGGAGGGGACATCTCTTCCTTAAAGGGGTTGCTAAAATGGAAAATAAATTACAGACATAGGTGTGTTAAAAAAAATCACTAATTCCTCCAATCTGGTTCCTTGGCTGCTATGCCCATTGAACTGGAAGTGATAATGTGTAAGGACAGGAATGGGCTGCTAGAACATTGGGACTTTCAAAACATGAGTGCCCCCTCCCCCCACTGCGTTAAATTGTAATTTATTTTGGTTGGACATGTTCTTTAAGAAATAAGGTAATAACAAATACATTCAATACAATTTACTTCAATAATAACACCTAAAAGCTTGATTTCAAAGTATTATCAAAATTGTTCAGCTCCCGTTCTGAGATTTTCATTTTTGTTTTTGTGCATTCAGAAAGTCTTTTGCGGAAGTTTCCACTAAGAAGTACATACAAAAAAGGATTAATACCACTGCTGGCATAGCTGAGGCAGATCGAGCAATAGTAGCTCACATAAAAAATGATTGTGGGCTGAGAGATCTGAAGGTTCACAATCTGAATCACATGGTAGGGTGCTGCACTGACAATGAAAACTCCCACCAGTACGAGCACCATCTTGGTCAGTCGTAGGACTCTTTGTCTGGGTAAGCTGTTGTTGTAGCTGAAAAATAAGAACAGTAAATTACATAAGTACAAAATATCATTGAGGTTAATTACACATTTAACCTTATTCCATATTAATAACCTTAACCATATTGATCTTTTTTCCCTGTAGTGTATCTATAGGGTATAAAGAGGTAGCAGTCTCACTGAATCCCTGGTACATAAGAAGTAGAAGTGAACAAATTTGTTTCAGGTCCAATTCTAATGAATCGATCAACAGAAACGATTTAGGTATGACTAAATTGATCAAAAGTGCTCAGGTTACCCCGAAAAGTCATAAATGACACTCTTAGGTTTTCTAGGACTATATCTAACTCCTGTCAAACCCTTTGACAAGTAATGGCTATATACGGTGATAGGTAATCTCATGGTTGATGGTGGTAATAAACAACCTGTTTAACCCCTTTCTGACACAGTAATTTTTTTACCCTCTTGACAGACCCTTTTTTTGCAAATCTACTATGTTATGATAGATGAAACTTCATGTTAGTGGTAAATTTGAGTCAAGATGTTTTACCTTTATTTATAAGAGTCTCTAATTTATTAAACAACATAACATGAGCTTTGGAATACTCTATCACTATGGCATTTTGTGCTTTATCTGGTAGCGGTGTGTGGCTGCAATTTAACCCCATAGAAGCTTCATAGAATTTATAAACACTAGACTTTGAAAATGAAAGACTACAATTTTTTCCAATAAAATATTGCTTTAGCAATACTTCACCCTGATTTTTCATTTTCAAAACAGATAACAGGAGAAAAAGAATTCCACAGTTTGCTACCCATTTTCTACTTAATATGGAAGCACCCCACATGTCAAACTGCTATTTGGGCACACTGCAGGATTTAGAAAAGAAAGAGCACCATGTGCATTTAGAGCTGAGTTTGTTTTTTTTAGAGCACTGTCCGTAAACTGCAGAGGTTCTGAGATTAATTAAAAAAAGAACCCCCCCAAGAAGTGACCCCGTTTAGAAACCACCCACAAAATTTACCAAGAAGTGTAGTGAGCATTTTGTCCCCACAGTTGATTTGCAAAAATTAATTCACAGCAGATGGTGCAAAATGAAAATTTTAATTTTTCCACATATATATAAGTTCAGTACTCAATGTGTTGTGTCCATTGTGTGCCAGTGTGAAAATCAACCCTCTTAGACATACAATAGGGTTCAGGAGTAAAAAAGCACCATACACATTTGAGGCCCAATGTGACAATTTATGCATCTTGTGCTGACTACTGAAGAGGCTTTGGGGTGAAATAATAAATAAAATACCCAAGAAGTGACCTTATTTTGGAAACTCTGTTCATCAAGGTATTAAGGGGTGGCCTTAGCCATGCCATGGGTACACCGTGATCACATTGCCGGGAGCCAATGGGTTAGGAGAGGGAGTGCTTCCCTCTTTAAACCCCTTAGATTCAGTGGGGCAACTGACTGAGGCAACTGAGGGGTTAAACCACTGGCATTGGAGTTTTTCCTGATGCTTGTGGTGAGAGGCGCAACTGTCAGTAACAGCCAGCCTCCTGTTGCTGATCGAGCAAGCACAGCTCCTGCGACTTCACGATCAGCTTGACCTATTATTACGGTGTGTATTGGGAACTCACTTCCAGATGCTCCATACATGTACAGTGCATGTTGGAAGATTTTAAAAAACACACTGCACTGTCAGATTTTATTTTGAAATTAAAACATTGCCAAGAAATGTCCCCCTTTGGTGTCATCTGACCTATAAAATAGGGTCTACTATTTTGAGAACTACCTTTGAATCAAATTGCAAAAGATTGAGATTCGTCTAGAATCCAAATTTTTGGTAAACTCAAAAGAAATTTGTTTCATTTAGAATCAATTTGCTCATTTGTAATCAGAAGGCCCACTGCTACATAAAAAGACAAGACTCTGCACTATTAATGGTCAATGGTAAGTGTTGTGAATTCTGATTTTTTGCCAGCAGGAATTGTATTCATCACAATATTGGTCTTATCTCAAGATATCTTATGCTTAAAGGGTATTCCGGTAAAGTAACTTAATTTTTAAAAAATATGCATTAAGGCTGCAAGCTGTGACCCCAACAGAACCCATACCTACACATATAACCAGAGTTTCAATTTACCTTGCAATCCATTTGTCTAGCTCCTGTGTGAGCCTGCAACACACAGAGTATAATGACTCCTGATCTTCCCTCACAAAACTACAATCCCCACAATCCCTAGCTGTCCTGCTGTGAGTGTTTATGCTTGCTGATTGGCTGCCTGATATCACAGTCCAGTCACGCCCCCTCTACTCACCAATCACCAGCACAATAACACTCCCTTTGTTTCACAAGACATTTAGCTAGAGAATTGATAGCAATACACTGAGCTTGCTCGACCTAACAAAGACTCAGAAATACAGGTTGTTGCCATGGTAATTTATGAGGAAACACTGTGGGCAGCAGTGGAAGAAAACATCTTTTATAACTACTGAATGGTAAATATGTAAAATTGACATTATATTAAATAATTATTGATGATGAATTAGTCTAAAACACAAGTTACATTTATGGTAACTGGAGTACCCCTTTAAGGGTTTTAAGGGGTTAAGACTATTACTAATGCAATTTATAAGATATTTGGTAATAAAGCTGCAGTGTAACTATGATTTATGATGGGGGAAATGTAGAACGTTTTATTACAAAGAAAATAACTTGAAGGAAACTGGAGAATCAATTGCCACGTGAGAACAGTGGAAGTCATAACTGTTCAAAGCCAAATTACATTAGGGAACTGTAGTAGGGATGAGCGAACTTTTGAAAAGTTCGGTTCGGTTCGGTTCGGCGAATTTTCTTGAAGTTCGGATTCATACGAACCGAACCTAAAACGAAACTTGCTATAACGGCTGAATAATTGCTGCAACAATAATGGTAGTCTGGTAGGGTATAGTTTCGTTTACTTGCAGTTGCTATTAAATGAAAAAAGTAGAAAAAATTAAAGTGACTTGTACAACGGCGACGCAAAATATACGCATATTTAAGAATTTAAACTAATGCGTACGCTAATGCGAACATTCATAATAACGAACATACAGTGTAGCGTTGTCAAAGGTACGCTACTTAACTGAATATGTACGCATTAGCGTACAAATACACTGCGTCTGCGAACATTCCTACTCCAGTGACGAACATACAGTGTAGCGTTGTTAAATCTGGTTCGTTACGGTTCTGTTCGCTCGTCCGAACGAACGTTCGGACGAACGAAAATAATAACCCATCTCGGCCATTCTCCTCCCAAAAGGGTGGTTTGACACGAGGGTCACACCAGGATACAAGGGATTGTAGGAGTAATAAATAATCCCTTGTATCCTGGTCTATTCTGTGGAAAAAGTAAACTTTATTTATTTACGAACCTGATTCATACGAACTTTACGAAAGTTCGGTTCGGGGACGAACCGAACGTTCGGTAAAGTTCGTAACGAATCTGGTTCGTTACGGTTCGGTTCGCTCATCCCTAAACTGTAGCATGAAAAGCAATCAGTGATAATCTGGGGTAAGAAGTCTATGGTCATTCATTGCTGTAAACTGAGACCACTTTAAATTCACCAGTGAAAGCCATATTCTGACGTTGTCTAACTGAGCTATAGAAAAATCTAATTCTAATAGGAGTTTCTTGCATGTCTCTGGCAGCCTCACTTAAATGCCCATGCTGATTCTCATTAGTTAAGGCTACAATAGTTTACATAGTCTGTTTCTGAATTTTTTTCATTCTATATCTAATATTTTGATATGCTTTTCAATCACTTCATGAAGAGTAAAATGGAGTACTATAAAATCTCATTAAATAAATCACTATTCATTTGTATCTTTTATTTCAATGATATACAGTATGTGGAAATGTTCACATTCGGTTTTGAAGAGAATGAATCAAAAGCAACAACATGAGCAAATCGTCATTTTAGCAATGCGGCAAAACAAATAGATGAAGAAGGTCGCCCATAGGTTACGGCCACATTACAGTGTGAGGACTGAATAACAAAAATCACATATTTCAGTCTTTGAGTATAATGAGCATGAAAACCTGTGGTGAGCCACATCTGGTATATGAGAAGGACAACTATACCATGCAGTTGTGAGCTTAATACTCTGGAAATAGAAAGCAAAATAACAGGTTGAAAAATCCATTACGTTTGTAGGGGCATATTGTATGGCTTTTATCTAAGAGAGTAAAACTAACCCTAAAATGTTCTTTAGTTATATAAATGGTAAAAAGTATAAACCTGAAGGTGTCGGCCCCTTACAGAGTAATGAGGGGGGAGTTGCAGAGAGAGATGTGGAGAAAGCAAAGATACTAAATATCTTTTTCTCCACTGTATTCACTGAGGAAAATAAACTGTCAGATGAAATGCAGAATATAAAAGTAAATTCCCCTTTAAAAGTGCCCTGTCTGACCCCGGAAGAAGTACAATTACGTCTTAAAAAGATTAAAATAGACAAATCGTCCGGACTAGAGATGAGCGAGCACTAAAATGCTCGGGTGCTTGTTATTCGAGATGAACTTTTCCCGATGCTCGGGTGCTCGTTTCGAGTAACGAACCCCATTGAAGTCAATGGGAGACTCAAGCATTTTTGCAGGGGACCAAGGCTCTGCCTAGGGAAGGCTGGGTGAAAACCTGGAAACCTCAGAAAATGATGGAAACACCACGGAAATGGACAGGAAACAGCAGGGGCAGCATGCATGGATGCCTCTGAGGCTGCCTAATCCCACCATTACCCCAAATTCTCAGGCAACAGCCTGGTGGTTAACCTCATAGCAATTGTGCTCACCCAGACAAAGAAAGGCGAGACACATACCCATCACATGTTAGGGAAGCACCCAACTAGGTGCAAAGAAAAAATGTTTAGAGAGAGGGCCTGTAGGTGGACCTCCGGTAAAATTGTTTGGAGAGAGGGCCTGTAGGTGGACCTCCGGAAAAATTGTTTGTAGAGAGGACCTGTAGGGGGCCCTCCGAAAAAATTGTTTAGAGAGAAGGCCTGTAGGTGGACCTCCAGAAAAATTATTTACAGAGAGGGCCTGTAGGTAGACCTCCGGAAAAATTGTTTGAAGAGAGGGCCTGTAGGGGGCCCTCCTGAAAAATTGTGGTAAAAGAGTGCCAGTTGGACCTCTAAAAAATGGCGTTTTTTTGGTCAGCGTTAGGCAAAGACGACAAGGAGGAGGAGGAGTAGGAGGAGTAGAGAAGAGAAATCGGATACATAAGTAATGTTAATCTTTAGCTGCTTTCCCCCGGAGGAGATTTGAATTCCGGTGAAATCCAGGCTTTGCTCATTTTAATAAGCGTCAGCCTGTCAGCGCTGTCAGTTGACAGGCGTGTACGCTTATCAGTGATGACGCCACCAGCTGCACTGAATACCCGCTCTGACAACATGCTAGTGGCAGGGCAGGCCAGCACCTCCAAGGCGTACAGCGCCAGTTCAGGCCACGTGTCCAGCTTTGAAACCCAGTAGTTGTACGGAGCAGAGTGATCGGTCCGGACGTTGGTATGGTCAGCTAGGTACTCCCTCACCATCTTTCTGTACAGCTCCCCCCTACTCTGCCTAGACTGGGGACAGGTGACAGTGTCTTGCTGGGGTGACATAAAACTGGTAAAGGCCTTGGAGAGCGTTCCCCTGCCAGTGCTGGACAAGCTGCCTGCTCGCCTCCTCTCCCCCGCTACTTGGCCCACAGAACCGTGCCCTCTGCCGCTAGCGGCGTCAGATGGGAAGGATTGTTTCAGCTTGTGCACCAGGGCCTGTTGATATTAATTCACTCTCATACTCCTTTCCTCTACAGGGATGAGAGTGGAAAGGTTCTGCTTGTACCGTGGGTCCAGGAGAGTGAACACCCAGTAATCGGTGTTTGAAAAAATGTTTCTAACGCGAGGGTCACCGGATAGGCAGCCTAACATGTAGTCTGCCATGTGCGCCAGAGTACCAACACGCAAGAATTCTCTCTCCTCACTGGCCTGACTCTCCATTTCCTCCTCCTCCAAGTCCTCCTCTTCAGCCCATACACGCTCAAGAGTTAAGGACTGAGCACTGGTACCCTCTTCTGTCTCACCAACATTCTCCTCCTCTTCCTCCTCATCCTCATCCCCCTCCTCCGATACGTGCTGATAAACAGACTGGAGGGTGCTCTGGCTATCAAGCGACGTATCTTCCTCCACCGTCTCTTGTGACAAGCGCAAAGCATCCGACTTCATGCTGAGCAGTGAGATTTTCAACAGGCAAAGCAGCGGGATGGTGAGGCTGATAATGGCGGCATCGCCGCTGACCATCTGTGTTGACTCCTCAAAGTTGCTCAACACCTGGCAGATATCAGACATCCACGTCCACTCCTCATTGTAGACTTGAGGAATCTGAGTGACCTGACTACCAGTTCTGGTGGAAGTTGACATCTGGCAGTCTACAATGACTCTGCGCTGCTGGTAAACTCTGGATAACATGTTTAATGTCGAATTCCATCTTGTGGGTATGTCGCACACCAGTCGGTGAGCGGGCAGTTGTAGGCGGCGCTGCGCTGCCCTGAGAGTGGCAGCATCTGTGGTCGACTTGCGGAAATGCGCACAGATGCGGCGCACCTTGGTGAGCAAATCAGACAGATTGGGGTATGTCTTGAGGAACTGCTGAACTATGAGATTGAACATGTGGGCCAGGCATGGCACATGTGTCAGTCTGCCGAGTTGCAGAGTCGCCACCAGGTTACGCCCGTTGTCACACACAACCATGCCTGGCTCGAGGTTCAGCGGTGCCAGCCACAGATCGGTCTGCGCCGTGATGCCCTGTAACAGCTCTTGGGCGGTGTGCCTTTTGTCACCTAAGCTCAGCAGTTTGAGCACCGCCTTCTGGCGCTTACCCACGGCACTGCAGCTGTGGCTAGATCTACAGACTGAAGGCGCCGTGCCCACGGATGGTAATTCGGAGGAGGAGGAGGGGTCGGAGGAGGAGGCATAGTCTGAGAGACCGTGACCGAGGTAGGCCCCGCAATCCTCAGTGTGGGCAGTACGTGAGCGGCCCCAAGGTCAGTCTCGGTCTCAGCCTCCACCAAGTTAACCCAATGTGCCGTCAGTGAGATATAGTGTCCCTGCCCGGCACCACTTGTCCACGTGTCCGTGGTTAGGTGGACCTTCTCAGAAACAGCGTTGGTCAGGGCACGGATGATGTTCTGTGACACGTGCTGGTGTAGGGCTGGGACGGCACATCGGGAAAAATAGTGGCGTCTGGGGACCGAATACCGAGGGGCAGCCACCGCCATGAGATTGCGAAAGGCCTCGGTCTCTACCAGCCTATAGGGCGGCATCTCCAGGCTTGGCAATTTGGAGATGTGGACGTTGAGGGCTTGGGCATGTGGGTGGGTGGAACTGTATTTCCTCTTGCGCTCCAGCGTCTGCTGTAAAGTCAGCTGAACGCTGCGCTGGGACACTTTGGTGGACGCTGTGGAGGATCGTGGAGGCGAAGGTGTGGTTTTCCGGCAGGAGGCGTTCGTGCTGGGGTCCTGGGCAGGGGGTTGACTAGCAGAGGCAGCGAGTGACACAGGGGAAGGAGCAGTGGTTTGACCCGCAGGAGGTGAACGGCCTTGGTTCCATTGAGTAGGGTTTTGCTGCTGATGCACCAGCTCTGGCCCTGCTTCTCCCTCTGGCCACACCACTGCCTCTTCCAACCTGTTCTGGTGCAGCATTCGCCTCCGCCTCAGAAGCACTGTCTTCACTCGGCTTATCAACCCAGATTGGGTCAGTCACCTCGTCATCCTCCGATTCCTCAGTCTGCTCCCCCTCGGACTTCCTGCCCTGACAACAACTTCACCACTGTCTGACAACCGTGTCTCCTCATCGTCCGACACCTCTTTACACACTTCTTCCACTAAGTCAACATTGTCATCATCATCATCACCCACAGACTGCGACAGTTGGAAAACTTGGGCATCGGGAAAGAGGTCAGCAGAAACCTGAGAAGTGGTTTGTGACTCTGGGAAGGGTCCAGAAAACAGTTACTCAGAGTATACCGGATCGCATTCCAAGTTTTCCTGGGAAGGGGCAGACTGGGGGGAAGGAGGTTGAGGTGGAGGAGCCAGAGGAGTGCTCCCTTGGGTAACGTGGGTGGGCTGCGTGGAAGACTGACTGGTGGACAAATTACTTGAAGCATTGTCCGCAATCCACGACATCAGCTGTTCGCACTGTTGTGGTTTCAACAGTCCTCTACCACGTGTCCCTGTAAGTTGAGACATGAAGCTAGGGAGTGTAGCTCTGCGGCGTTCCCCTGCTCCCTCATCAGCAGGTACTGTCTCACCCTGCCCAGGACCACGGCCTCTGCCCCCTGCAGTAATTGAATGCCCACGCCCTCGTCCTCGACCCTTAGCCCTGGGGTTTAACATTTTCTGTATATAAGTGTATTATATAAAAAAAATAAATAAATGGGCCTGCTGTACTGAAACCCACAAACTTGTTCAATCTGAACAAGAAAATATATAGGTGGATAAGTTAGACAAAATTACGTATGTTATTATGTACCGTGCAGTATGGAGCAATTACACTGAAACTATTAGATTAGGCAGACTTGGTCTGCTTAATTGTAACCCAGAAAAATGTTGCACAGAGATTTTTGTAATGTAGCTGTCTCAGTGAGAGCAAAAGACCTTTTTTAATTAAGTGACGTACAGAATGTGTCACCTGGACAGAAAATACGGATTGTGGTGACTGAACAGCTGAACTGTGACACACAGAATGGTTCCACACAGCTGTATGAAATGGATTTGTATCACTGAGATAAAACAACAAAAAAACTATTTTTTTATATTTTTTATATATATATATATATATATATATATATATATATATATATATATATATATATATATATATTTTTTTTTATGTGAAGAAACTATCAGAGAGCAAACTCAGCCCCTGCTGACTGTGGCAATTTTGACTGCAACCCAGACAAATATCGCACAGAGATTTTTGTAATGTAGCTGTCTCAGTGAGAGCAAAAGACCTTTTTTACTGATGTGACGTACAGAATGGGTCACCTGGACAGAAAATACGGATTGTGCTTTGTATATAGGTGGATAAGTTAGAGCAAAATTACTTATGTTAGTACGTACCGTGCAGTATGGAGCAATTACACGGAAACTATTAGATTAGGCAGAGATGGTCTGCTTAATTGCAACCCAGACAAATGTCGCACAGAGATTTTTGTAATGTAGCTGTATCAGTGAGAGCAAAAGACCTTTTTTACTGGCGTGACGTACAGAATGGGTCACCTGGACAGAAAATACGGATTGTGGTGACTAAACAGCTGAACTGTGACACACGGAATGGTTCCACACAGCTGTATGAAATGGATAAAACAACAAAAACCTATTTTTTTTATATATATATATTTTTTATATATATATATTTTTATATATATATTTTTTTTTTTTTAACGTGACATGCAGAAACTATCAGAGAGCAAACTCAGCCCCTGCTGACTGTGGCTATTTTGACTGCAACCCAAACAAATGTCGCACAGAGATTTTTGTAATGTAGCTGTATCAGTAAAAGCAAAAGACCGTATTTGATTAAGTGACGTACAGTATGGGTCACCTGGACAGAAAATACGGATTGTGGTTTGTGGTGAGTGGACAGCTGAACTGTGACACACAGAATGGTTCCACACTGCTGTATGAAATGGATTTGTATCACTGAGATAAAACAATAAAAAAAAAGGGTTATATATGGCGATAGCTGCACTACTAATGCCAGCCAGCCCAGCTAGGAGACAAAAAAAAATGTCTTGTAGCCCTTAGAAGGGCTGTTGGGTTCTTTTAAGATCACTCCTGCCTAACAGAGAACTAAATCCAGGCCCTAACACTCTCCCTGAAACGCAGCAGCTCTGTCCCTAACGACATCCAGACAGCATCTGAGCCGAGCACCGCGGGCAGTCACTAGTATATTCCAGGGTCACCTGATCAGGCCAGCCGACCCCTGCTATCGACATGTAAGGGCCCCACGTGATGCTGGGTGTACCGAAGAGTCTCCTGGCTTGTGATTGGCTGAGTTTATAGGCGCCAAAAATTCAAAATGCGGGAGATGCCATTTCCTCTAGCATGGCGAGATACTAGTCCGAGCAGCGAGCACTTACGAGTACCGTAATACTCGAACGAGCACCAAGCTCGGACGTTCATGCTCGCTCATCTCTAGTCAGGACCGGATGGCTTGCACCTCCGTATCCTAAGAGAATTAAGTAATGTCATCACCAGACCCTTATTTGTGATATTTAAGGACTCTATACTGACAGGGAGTGTTCCACAGGATTGGCTCATAGCAAATGTGATGCCAATATTCAAAAAGGGTCCAAAAACAGAGCCTGGAAACTATAGGCCGGTAAGTTTAACACCTGTCGTGGGTAAACTGTTTGAGGGTTTTCTAAGAGATGCTATCTTGGAGTACCTCAATGAAAATAAGCAAATAACTCCATATCAGCATGGCTTCATGAGGGATCGGTCATGTCAAACCAATTTAATCAGTTTCTATGAGGAGGAAAGTTCTAGACTGGACTGCGGCGAATCAATGGATGTTGTATGCCTGGACTTCTCCAAAGCATTTGACACTGTACCACATAAAAGGTTAGTATATAAAATGAGAATGCTTGGCCTGGCAGAAAATGTCTGTATGTGGGTAAGTAACTGGCTCAGTGATAGAAAACAGAGGGTGGTTATTAATGGCACATACTCAGATTGGGTCACTGTCACTAGTGGGGTACCACAGGGGTGAGTATTGGGCCCTATTCTCTTCAATATATTTATTAATGATCTCGTAGAAGGCTTGCACAGTAAAATATCAATTTTTGCAGATGACACTAAACTGTGTAAAGTAATTAACACAGAAGAGGACAGTACACTGCTACAGATGGATCTGGATAGACTGGAGGCTTGGGCAGAGAAGTGACAGATGAGGTTTAACACTGACAAATGTAAGGTTATGCATATGGGAAGGAATAATGCAAGTCACCAGTACATACTGAATGGTAAAACATTGGGTAGCTCTGATATGGAAAAGGACCTAGGAATTTTAGTTAACAGCAAACTAAGCTGCAGAAACCAGTGTCAGACAGCTGCTGCCAAGGCCAATAAGATAATGGGTTGCATCAAAAGAGGCATAGATGCCCGTGATGAGAACATAGTCCTGCCACTTTACAAATCGCTAGTCAGACCACACAGTCAGTACTGTGTACAGTTCTGTGCTCCTGTGAACAAGGAAGACATAGCAGAGCTAGAGAGGGTTCAGAGGAGGGCAACTAAAGTAATAACTGGAATGGGTGGACTACAGTACCAAGAAAGATGATCAAAATTAGGGTTATTCACTTTAGAAAAAAGACGACTGAGGGGAGATCTAATAACTGTGTATAAATATATCAGGGGTCAGTACAGAGATCTCTCCCATGATCTTTTTATCCCCAGGACTGTGACCGTGACGAGGGGACATCCTCTGCGTCTGGATGAACGAAGGTTTGTACACAAACATAGAAGAGGATTCTTTACGGTAAGAGCAGTGAGACTATGGAACTCTCTGCCTGAGGAGGTGGTGATGGTAAGGTCACTAAAAGAGTTCAAGAGGGGCCTGGATGTATTTATGGAGTGTAATAATATTACAGGTTATAGTTACTAGAGATGGGTTGTTGATCCAGGGAGTAATTCTGATTGCCTGATTGGAGTCAGGAAGGAATTTTTCCCTAAAGTGGGGAAAATTGGCTTCTACCTCACAGGGTTTTTTTTTGCGTTCCTCTGGATCAACTTGTAGGAAAACAGGCCGAACTGGATGGACAGTTGTCTTTTTTCGGCCTTGTAAACTGTTACTTGTTACTTATAAACTGTTACTTAATTCCTGTTTACAGCATGTTAAAAATCTGAATCATTATACAATGAAATGAATGTTTCCATTAATTGGTATAAAAATATATATTTTTTGTAATTTCACATTTGCTATAAGCCAGTGACCCATGATGACGCCACCTTCAGTTGTGGATGGTAATGTTGTATATAGTGTTCTTTATTCATTGACAAAGCAATGCTGCTGATAAACAGAGATGAGTGAATCAATTTTCAACTAATCAAATTCGTGACAAAGCTCCCAAAGATTGCCAAGGTTTTGGCAATTCAATTTGACGAATTACCACAAAACAATGAAATTCAGTACACAAGTGAGAAAACAGGGCAGAGAATATGAATAAGGAGCAGGGGCGTAGCTATAGGGGAAGCAGGGGAAGAAGCTGCTTTGGGGCCCAGACCCACAAGGGGCACCCTCAAGAGGGAGACTAAAAGATTTTATTGTCAGGGCCCCCTCAACAGTATTATACAATGACATTATATACAGTGACACTATGGGAAATGGAAGGAACGGCTGTCAGGGAGAGCTCAATCTTGACTAGCCACAAGAGTGAGGGTTGCATGTGAGTTGGGGGTTGCGAAGAAGTTTCTGGGGGGGCCCCATTCAAAAATTTGCTGTGGGGCCCAGTTAGTTGTAGTTACACCACTGATAAGGAGGATCATATGACGCCTCCCTTCCCCATTTTGAGTTCAGCCACTGATGTGATAAGACGTGTCTGTCACAGACACAGCAATCAGACACACAAGGCAGCAAGTTTAGGGTCCTACAGGGACAATGTAAGGGGTTGGGAAGAGATATTAAAGCCAATTATGGGGCAGATTATCGGAATGACAGTTCCTGCGAACGCTCGTTCCTAACAATCTGCCAGTGTAAATGTACCACCAATCACCTGACGAACAAGCAAAATGCTCGTTTATAGGGTGATCCTGTCATTCTAGTAGGCACACCAATCATTGTTTCTGGGTGTCAGATTGTGCTGTCTAAAAAGTGATCTGCCACCCAGAATTAATTTTTCTTCATGGAGACGAGGGATCGCAATAACAATCCTTCTTCCTCATACTGTGAAGGAGATCACTGCATGTAAATGCAGTGGTTGTTATGACCATCGGGTGAGAACCTACTGTCCCATGTGACCAACTCCCTCTGAGGGAGATGTCAGAGCACATCCCTTGTTCTTCACACAATACCTTTGGTTGTGAGAAGTGACTTTCCCGAGGGGTTTACTAGGTGCTACCGCAGAGGAGAATTGGAACATGAGGGAATAGGGACCTAAGTGTGAACCCACTGGACTGACCTCCAGGTGACACAATACACCCAGTGGCTGCTGGGAGGCCAGGAGCTGATCAGATGGAATAGTCAGGGTAGAAGGCCGAAGTCAGGGCAGATGACAGTCAGGCAAAATACATAAACGTAGATCAGGGTCAGGGCAGGCGGTAAACAGGCAAAGTCCATAAAGCATAATCCAAAGTCTGGTACACAGAATGACAAGAAACAGCAGAACACCTTAGCCCAAACAGGAATCTACAGTCATGGCCAAAAGTTTTGAGAATGACACAAATATTATATTTTCACATGATCTGCTGCCCTCTGGTTTTTATGCGTGTTTGTCAGATGTTTTTATCACATACAGAAATATAATTGCAATCATATTATGAGTAACAAAAGCTTATATTGACAGTTAGAATGAGTTAATGCAGCAAGTCAATATTTGCAGTGTTGACCCTTCTTCTTCAGGACCTCTGCAATTCTCCCTGGCATGCTCTCAATCAACTTCTGGACCAAATCCTGACTGATAGCAGTCCATTCTTCCACAATCAATGCTTGCATTTTGTCAGAATTTGAAGGTTTTTGTTTGTCCACCCGTCTCTTGATGATTGACCACAAGTTCTCAATGGGATTAAGATCTGGGGAGTTTCCAGGCCATGGACCCAAAATCTCTATGTTTTGTTCCCTGAGCCATTTAGTTATCCCCTTTGCTTTATGGCAAGGTGCTCCATCATGCTGGAAAAGGCATTGTTGATCGCTAAACTGCTCTTGGACGGTTGGGAGAAGTTGCTCTCGGAGGACATTCTGGTACCATTCTTTATTCATGGCTGTGTTTTTAGGCAAGACTGTGAGAGAACCGATTCCCTTGGCTGAGAAGCAACCCCACACATGAATGGTTTCAGGATGCTTTACAGTTGGCATGAGACAAGACTGGTGGTAGCGCTCACCTCGTCTTCTCCGAATAACCTGTTTTCCAGATGTCCCAAACAATCGAAAAGGGGATTCATCAGAGAAAATGACTTTACCCCAGTCCTCAGCAGTCCACTCCCTGTACCTTTTGCAGAATATCAGTCTGTCCCTGATGTTTTTTCTGGAGAGAAGTGGCTTCTTTGCTGCCCTCCTTGAGACCAGGCCTTGCTCTAAGAGTCTCCGCCTCACAGTGCGTGCAGATGCACTCACACCTGCCTGCTGCCATTCCAGAGCAAGCTCTGCACTGCTGGTAGCCCAATCCCGCAGCTGTAACACTTTTAAGAGACGGTCCTGTCGCTTGCTGGTCTTTCTTGGGCACCGTGGAGCCTTTTTGGCAACAATGGAACCTCTCTCCTTGAAGTTCTTGATGATGCGATAGATTGTTGACTGAGGTGCAATCTTTCTAGCTGCGATACTCTTCCCTGTTAGGCCATTTTTGTGCAGTGCAATGATGACTGCACGTGTTTGTTTAGAGATAACCATGGTTAACAGAAGAGAAACAATGATGCCAAGCACCAGTCTCCTTTTAAAGTGTCCAGTGGTGTCATTCTTACTTAATCATGACAGATTGATCTCCAGCCCTGTCCTCATCAACACCCACACCTGTGTTAATGGAGCAATCACTGAAACGATGTTAGCTGGTCCTTTTAAGGCAGGGCTGCAATGATGTTGAAATGTGTTTTGGGGGATAAAGTTCATTTTCTAGGCAAATATTGACTTTGCAAGTAATTGCTGTTAAGCTGATCACTCTTTATAACATTCTGGAGTATATGCAAATTGCCATTATAAAAACTGAAGCAGTAGACTTTGTAAAAATTAATATTTGTATCATTCTCAAAACTTTTGGCCATGACTGTAGACTAGCTAGGAACCTGATTGCTCAGGCACCTCCCAGTTGAAGGAAGTGCCTTTAAATACCCATTGCAGACCAGCCATAGGCTTAGGGAGATAGATGGTATGTGCATGCTGCTCACAAAAGGAGGAGAGACACGCCTGCACATATCTTAAACAGTACAGGACTCTGATGGAGCGCAAGCTCAGCTCAGAGCTGGAAGGAGGATGCCAGAGACTACATCCCATGCCAGCAGGGAAGGGAATGCCGGCACAGGGCATAAACAACAATTAAACTACCCATGGCCCACACTTGCCAGCATGGCATGCGACAGCAGGAGGAAGTTCTTCCCACAATCGGCTGTTCCATCGGCCCATATTGACCCACCTTTACATATGTAGAGTTGCTTGTTTAAAAGACAGGTTTTACTTTTAGGGATAGGATAGGGGAGCTTTAGTGTTGTGTGTCTATTACAGCACTGGAGATGTTGCTCATATACATACAGACTCTGCAGAAATGTACACTAGCATTTAAAGAGACAGTATTTTATATGCACAGCTAGCAGCCCAGTTAATATAAAAAGTCTATCAGTAGTATCAGCACAGTAGGCAGGGAAACACACATACTGTACATGGTGAGCCCTAACTTGCACCCAACCCGCTGTCCCTCCCTTCTTGCAAAGCAAGCCCTAAGCGGCAAGTCTACAACTGGTCGACCATCCCTATGCTGGTAAATGCAAGGAGTCAAACCAAGCACCAGCGGTAAAAACTGTAGGAACCTGTTTACACAACTGGAACCCAGAATAGACAAACACACAGAGACAGGTTGTGCAGAAAAAGGTCAAAGCCAGGAGGTCAATACAATACCGAATCACATAGCAGAGAGAGGTCCAAGTAAAGCCGAAGTCAAATCCGATAGCAACAATCCAAACCGCAAAATAGCCACTGGAGCACAGCAAGGAAAACCTATAACTGGAAAGGGTATATTGCCTGTAGGAGTTTAAATAGAGCGCTGAGTCCCTGGATCAGAACCTAATAGGTCCATGACTCGGTGCTCCATTAGTCAGAACACGGCACACAGGAGAGATCAGCTGAGCAATCAGCCCACTAGAGCATTTCATGTAGTTGCTAATTACGCTGTTGCATCACCAGGGGGCATGGCTTGGCAATATGTCCCTCCCAGCACCGTTGCGCCAAAACTTGGGAGCTCACTGCTGGAGCCCAGACAGGTAAGACTGTGACAAGTAGATGATATTTGAAACATTAGAGTTGCACTGGATGTTGTGCAAAAAAAAAAAAAAAAAAACGTTGCAAAATTTCCTCATTTAATAAGTGTACAAATAAGCATATTTTACTTTTACTTTCAGTGTATATTTTTGGTGCATAGGTTGTGCAATTTTGCCTTTTGTTTTTCCAAAAGCCTGTTGCAAATTTACTACAGTTAACAATTGTACAATTAATTGTATTTTAGTGTGTTACCAGCAGGCTATATTTTGGCCTCTAACTGCGCCTAATTTTTACCTATAGCCATATATGTCATTGTCACATTGACATTACTAATGTTGTCTTTACATTAAAGAGCTTGAAAGGGGAGAGAAAGACATTTATTAAAAACATAAAAAAATGCAACAAGGACAAGAGAGAAAAAACATGAGTCCTAGGAGACATCACAGCATCATACACAACTTTTTAGGCCAGTTGGAGCACTTTCTATTCAGGTTGAATTTATTTGTCTCCAAATGAAATCTTCCATCCAATTTGTTAGAATCGGACCCAAAATGAACTTCAAGAAATCCCCTCATCTGTACAGGTACATATATTAGTGAACAGACAAGGAAAATGACACCTATTGCTATATGTAAGCATTGCTCAGTTCTCTAATGGCTATTATGGGAGGCTACCCATTGTGCATTGGGGTATACACACAGAATATGGGAGGTATATGCAGTGGGCAAATACAGCACTGGTAATAAAAGGGGCTGTGCCACGACAAATACGTATCCCTATCCACAGGATAGGGGATGGTATCATACACTTATTCCCTTTCCTGTACGATCCCATATATAAAGGATAAGTGTTTGTTGTGGAACAACATCTTTAAGTTGACCAAAGTTGACCAGATCACATGTCAGACAATATATTGGATATCAGGACAATGTCACTGCCCCTGGAAAATGTCTTGTTTTGCACCAGAATGTGTATGCAACACAGTTTTGTTTTAATTCATGACATGCTAGTCATAAGTTTTTTTTGACAACTTTTTGTCTAGTGTGTAGTCTTACTTTGTACTGTCAGCAGTATATTCCTAACAGGCTGCATCTCTGTGGCCCTGCCTGTTGGTAACTGTTTTAAATAAAAAGCAATCAGAAAGTGTTATGTATGGTGATACCAATGAAAAGTTTTATTTGTAAAACAAGTAGTAAAACACAAACAACTGTATGTATTTGATATCACTGTAATCATACTGACCCAGAGAGTAATGTTATGCATTGCTGGTTTTTCCCATCCTCCCATAAAGAGTAATACAACTTAAGCAGTAAGTTATGTGTACCCCAAAATGGTGGCAATAAAAATTACAGCTTGTCCTCATACGACTACATAGATGGAAAAAAAAAAAAAAGTTATAAGATTTTGAGGGCGACTATCAAAAAATTCAAAAAAATGTGCTTGGTCACTAGGTTCCAAAATACATGCTGGTGGAAGGGGTTAAAAGAACATTACAGATTTAGACACCTTTAACAATTCAAATACATAATGGTCATAAATTTGTCGCACACTAAAAATGGCGCAGGTACAATATTCTGGTGCTAAATAAACCTTATATTTGTCCCACTGGGTAGATTTTTGGGCATCTGTTTATAGGAAGGACATACAGTAGCTGAAGAAGGGCAACCAAGATATTTAAAGGAATGGATGGATTGTGGTACCATGAAAGAATATAAAACTTGGGGTTATTCAGTGATGAAAAAAAGATGACTTAAGGGCATTTTAATTACAATATACAAATGTATGAATCAAAATTCAGATGCTTTTCTAATGATTGTTTTGTACCTTGGCCTTTAATCATGACAAGAGGGCATCTTTTATATCTATAGGAATGGTGTGATAGGGGGCTCCATGCCTTTTTGATAATATCACAGGTTCTGTGAACTAGATTTCTAGAAATTTAACATTGATCCAGGGATTTATTGTGACTGCCATATTTAAGATTCAAAAAAATATATATTTTTTTTTTCAACACAGGGTGCAAGGGTTGGGCAGATATTTTTCCAGTAACAAACCGAACGTGATTTAGTGAGTTGTTTGTGTTCAAAAGACTTTAACTATATTAAATAGTAACTACTACTTTTGCTGTTTGTTTGAATTGGGATCAGTTGCTCATTTGCTCAAAGAACATTTACACTGCCAATGACTGGTGATTTCTATTGAGATCAGGGCATGTGGCAGTGACTAATGATACATTTTCAGTCCGATTTGTCTGATCCATGGAATACAATTTGTTACCTGACGTTCGATTGTTGCACACTATTACATATGGCAAACAATTATATAAAAATAATTTTATAGAATGCTTTGGTGGTCTCTGTACCATACTGTTTTAGTAGGAAAGGGATTAGGAGTTCCCCAGGAATGAAAACATATTTTCAGGGGTTCTTCCGCAGTAATGAAGTAGACAATCACTTCTATAAATTTTTCTTTGAACTGTCAATAATCATTCATATACTGTGCAGTATTCCACATCCCTTTTGTGTACTACAGTATATGTTACATATTTGCATTTGCTTCTGTTTTTTCTCTATATATGTTAAATGCATTTTACATGACTCCGTATTCAGTTATCCAGTGACTGCTCAGGCAATCATTTTATTCTTATGACCATATACAGCTCTTACATGGCTCTATTGCACACCTACACAAGAATGTAATGGTACCTTTGTTATTTTCTTTAGATTTGCAGATGCAGGAAAAATGCAGTTTAATTCATATGCAAATGAGCACTCGCAAGTGCCCAGAGGCGGTGTTCAGTGTGTAGGAACCCAGGCTGATCTGCCTTCTTTCAAGGTTACTCCTCCCTAGCCTCTTACTTTACCCGCCCTTCTATTCCCTTGTGTCATACAAGGAGGGCGGGCAAAGGAAGAGGCTGGGGAGGAGTAACCATAAAAAAGGCAGTGCAGCCTGGGCTCCTACACACTGAACACCGCTCCTGGGCACTTGCGAGTTCTCATTTGCATATGACTTAAACTGCGTTTTTCCTGCATCTGCAAGTCTAAAGAAAATAACAAAGGTACCATTACATTCATGTGTAGGTGTGCTACAGTGCCATGTAAGTGCTGTATATGGTTATATAGTGGTGACAGACTCCCTTTCCACATCATGTCAGAAAACTGATTGCATTTTTTACAAATCCATTCAATCATTGACTGGTAATATAAGATTCCATTAAAATAATTTAGCAATACAGGAAAGAAGAGCAAGTGTCAGTAAGGATACTTGATGTATCACCATTTACAGGCTATAGTAAGAGTATTGATTTGCAGTCTTGGCAGTTGGTGTACTGCATAGAATGTGGTGTATGAAATGTGTCTCCTATATTCTACAATAACAGTTTATTGGTTTATGATAGGAAACTAAAAATGAATCACCAAATTATGTTTTAACATACAGGTTTGTTTCAGGAAACACCAATATTTTTATACCAGAATATTATAATATATATATATATATATATATATATATATATATATATATATATATATATTGTATTTATACCAGAACTATAACATCTTCCAATGTTGCTTAAAGCTTCCTGAATCCCATGGATGTGAATGTAGAGAGCACATGTGTCTGGCCATATTTCCATTACTTCTTTGCCTGGATGTGACAGCCTGAAGTTTGAGGAATGGGGGATAGGGGACCCCCGTTTTGATGTGACATGCGTCTATCAAACATTTTTAATATTTCTTACATATCCATTGGATGTGCCATAGATGTCTAAGTTGGGAATACCCCTTTAATGTAATCAATACCATGGAGACCACCTAGGATTTGAGAGATCCCTAGTGGTACAGTATCTCAAAATGCCACAGGGAATACTTTTATTATGTTCAGATAGGAATCATGTAAATAGTAAGGTAAATTAAAAAAGTTAAAAAGTAAGTAAAAGTGAGTAATAAAATAAAAAGTATTTTACTTTACTAATATATGAGGATAAATATAGATCTTTCGCCTTCCTTCCAACAGGAAAAAAAAGATAGAGGTGGTTGAACAAAAAAAGAAAAAAAAAAGATAACATGAATTTGCAATATTTCATGAACAAATAATTCCCAAATATTCTATTTACATATGGTAAATTCAATTTCTCACCAAGGCACTATTTGGCTTTGACATTGCCTCTGTGTGCATAATACGTAGAAATGAGCGAATTGAAGCTGACGAAGTGGAATTCGTTACGAATTTCATGGAAAATTCGATTCGCAACGAAAGCGAATTTCATGGCGATTTGTAGTAACAAATCTTTTTTTTTTTCCCTAAAATGGCCCCAAGCACATGGCATGACATGGGGGAAGGATTTCTGGGACAAAGAAGTAAACACCCACAATTCTGATCACATGCAGACATGTAGCCAATTAGCAGCCAGCCAGGTCCTGTGATGTCACAGCCCTATAAATAGTTCTGCAGCGCTGGAATCCGCCATTTGCTATTGATTTTAGACCAGAGACAGACGTCAGGAGAGATAGGGCAAGTGAAAAAAAAACTAAAGAAAAGAAATGAGGAGATCAGGGATAGATAATCTGAATTGCAGGGATAGGAGAGGGACGATTTCTAGACAGAAAATCAGGCAGTGAAATCGCTATTCTGGTACACTGTGCCGCAGTGAGTGGGCATAGGTTTAGCCTGTTATACAGCACTGCACTCTGTTCTAAAGGCTGTTTTGAGGTACTTTATTCAAAGAAGCACTACTAATGTCGCTTTTTGCAGTGCAATAAGAGGGTCAGAGCCTTGTTTGGGGTACATTAAAAAAATAAATTAAATTAAATTAAAAAATAAAAAATAATAGTAAAAAAACATTAAAAAATATATATATCTTTTGGGTTGTGTTTGGGTAAAAACATATATAATCCGTGACTGGCAGCTTGTAAATATGACAGAAATAATTGCGGCGTTATTCGCCATACAAATAGACAAGCGCCATATAGTGCTAAATTCTTCAGTGTAGTTGAATTGCCAAAAATACAGTGAATCCGTGTTTGTGGGATTGTCCTTTTAAATAACAATTTGCGGCGTTATTCGCCATCCAAACAGAAAACCGTGCTATTGTGCTAATGTAGTCAGTGTAGTTGAATTGCCAAAAAAACTGTGAATCTGTGTTTGTGGGGTTGTTAATTTTAAATAACAATTTGCGGCGTTATTCGCCATCCAAACAGAAAAGCGTAATATCGTGCTAACGTAGTCAGTGAAGTTGACTTGCCAAAAAAACTGTGAATCCGTGTTTGTGGGATTGTTAGCTTTAAATAACTATTTGCGACGTTATTCACCATCCAAACAGAAAAGCGTGATATTGTGCTAACATAGTCAGTGAAGTTGACTTGCCAAAAAAACTGTGAATCCGTGTTAGTGGGTTTGTTCATTTAAAATAACTATTTGTGGCGTTATTCGCCATCCAAACAGAAAAGCGTGATATTGTGGTAACGTAGTCAGTGAAGTTGACTTGCCAAAAAAACTGTGAATCCGTGTTTGTGGGATTGTTAGTTTTAAATAACTATTTGCGGTGTTATTCACCATCCAAACAGAAGAGTGTGATATTGTGCTAACGTAGTCAGTGAAGTTGACTTGCCAAAAAAACTGTGAATCCGTGTTTGTGGGTTGTTCTTTTAAAATAACTATTTGTGGCGTTATTCGCCATCCAAACAGAAAAGCGTGATATTGTGCTAACGTAGTCAGTGAAGTTGACTTGCCAAAAAAACTGTGAATCCGTGTTTGTGGGTTGTTAGTTTTAAAATAACTATTTGCGGCGTTATTCACAATCCAAACAGAAAAGCGTGATATTTTGCTAACGTAGTCAGTGAAGTTGACTTGCCAAAAAAACTGTGAATCCGTGTTTGTGGGTTGTTAGTTTAAAATAACTATTTGCAGCGTTATTCGCCATCCAAACAGAAAAGAGTGATATTGTGCTAACGTAGTCAGTGAAGTTGACTTGCCAAAAAAACTGTGAATCCGTGTTTGTGGGGTTGTTAGTTTTAAATAACTATTTGCGGCGTTATTCGCCATCCAAACAGAAAAGCGTGATATTGTGCTAACGTAGTCAGTGAAGTTGACTTGCCAAAAAAACTGTGAATCCGTGTTTGTGGGTTGTTAGTTTTAAATAACTATTTGCGGCGTTATTCGCCATCCAAACAGAAAAGCGTGATATTGTGCTAACGTAGTCAGTGAAGTTGACTTGCCAAAAAAACTGTGAATCCGTGTTTGTGGGTTTGTTCTTTTAAAATAACTATTTGCGGCGTTATTCGCCATCCAAACAGAAAAGCGTGATATTGTGCTAACGTAGTCAGTGAAGTTGACTTGCCAAAAAAACTGTGAATCCGTGTTTGTGGGTTGTTAGTTTTAAATAACTATTTGCGGCGTTATTCGCCATCCAAACAGAAAAGCGTGATATTGTGCTAACGTAGTCAGTGAAGTTGACTTGCCAAAAAAACTGTGAATCCGTGTTTGTGGGGTTGTTAGTTTTAAATAACTATTTGCGGCGTTATTCGCCATCCAAACAGAAAAGCGTGATATTGTGCTAACGTAGTCAGTGAAGTTGACTTGCCAAAAAAACTGTGAATCCGTGTTTGTGGGTTTGTTCTTTTAAATAACTATTTGCGGCGTTATTCGCCATCCAAACAGAAAAGCGTGATATTGTGCTAACGTAGTCAGTGAAGTTGACTTGCCAAAAAAACTGTGAATCCGTGTTTGTGGGTTGTTAGTTTTAAATAACTATTTGCGGCGTTATTCGCCATCCAAACAGAAAAGCGTGATATTGTGCTAACGTAGTCAGTGAAGTTGACTTGCCAAAAAAACTGTGAATCCGTGTTTGTGGGTTGTTATTTTAAAATAACTATTTGCGGCGTTATTCGCCATCCAAACAGAAAAGCGTGATATTGTGCTAACGTAGTCAGTGAAGTTGACTTGCCAAAAAAACTGTGAATCCGTGTTTGTGGGTTGTTAGTTTTAAAATAACTATTTGCGGCGTTATTCGCCATCCAAACAGAAAAGCGTGATATTGTGCTAACGTAGTCAGTGAAGTTGACTTGCCAAAAAAACTGTGAATCCGTGTTTGTGGGGTTGTTAGTTTTAAATAACTATTTGCGGCGTTATTCGCCATCCAAACAGAAAAGCGTGATATTGTGCTAACGTAGTCAGTGAAGTTGACTTGCCAAAAAAACTGTGAATCCGTGTTTGTGGGTTGTTAGTTTTAAATAACTATTTGCGGCGTTATTCGCCATCCAAACAGAAAAGCGTGATATTGTGCTAACGTAGTCAGTGAAGTTGACTTGCCAAAAAAACTGTGAATCCGTGTTTGTGGGGTTGTTAGTTTTAAATAACTATTTGCGGCGTTATTCGCCATCCAAACAGAAAAGCGTGATATTGTGCTAACGTAGTCAGTGAAGTTGACTTGCCAAAAAAACTGTGAATCCGTGTTTGTGGGTTGTTAGTTTTAAATAACTATTTGCGGCGTTATTCGCCATCCAAACAGAAAAGCGTGATATTGTGCTAACGTAGTCAGTGAAGTTGACTTGCCAAAAAACTGTGAATCCGTGTTTGTGGGTTTGTTCATTTTAAATAACTATTTGCGGCGTTATTCGCCATCCAAACAGAAAAGCGTGATATTGTGCTAACGTAGTCAGTGAAGTTGACTTGCCAAAAAAACTGTGAATCCGTGTTTGTGGGTTGTTAGTTTTAAATAACTATTTGCGGCGTTATTCGCCATCCAAACAGAAAAGCGTGATATTGTGCTAACGTAGTCAGTGAAGTTGACTTGCCAAAAAAACTGTGAATCCGTGTTTGTGGGTTGTTAGTTTTAAATAACTATTTGCGGCGTTATTCGCCATCCAAACAGAAAAGCGTGATATTGTGCTAACGTAGTCAGTGAAGTTGACTTGCCAAAAAAACTGTGAATCCGTGTTTGTGGGTTTGTTCATTTAAAATAACTATTTGCGGCGTTATTCGCCATCCAAACAGAAAAGCGTGATATTGTGCTAACGTAGTCAGTGAAGTTGACTTGCCAAAAAAACTGTGAATCCGTGTTTGTGGGGTTGTTAGTTTTAAATAACTATTTGCGGCGTTATTCGCCATCCAAACAGAAAAGCGTGATATTGTGCTAACGTAGTCAGTGAAGTTGACTTGCCAAAAAACTGTGAATCCGTGTTTGTGGGTTGTTAGTTTTAAATAACTATTTGCGGCGTTATTCGCCATCCAAACAGAAAGCGTGATATTGTGCTAACGTAGTCAGTGAAGTTGACTTGCCAAAAAAACTGTGAATCCGTGTTTGTGGGTTGTTATTTTAAAATAACTATTTGCGGCGTTATTCGCCATCCAAACAGAAAAGCGTGATATTGTGCTAACGTAGTCAGTGAAGTTGACTTGCCAAAAAAAACTGTGAATCCGTGTTTGTGGGGTTGTTAGTTTAAATAACTATTTGCGGCGTTATTCGCCATCCAAACAGAAAAGCGTGATATTGTGCTAACGTAGTCAGTGAAGTTGACTTGCCAAAAAAACTGTGAATCCGTGTTTGTGGGGTTGTTAGTTTTAAAATAACTATTTGCGGCGTTATTCGCCATCCAAACAGAAAAGCGTGATATTGTGCTAACGTAGTCAGTGAAGTTGACTTGCCAAAAAAACTGTGAATCCGTGTTTGTGGGTTGTTAGTTTTAAATAACTATTTGCGGCGTTATTCGCCATCCAAACAGAAAAGCGTGATATTGTGCTAACGTAGTCAGTGAAGTTGACTTGCCAAAAAACTGTGAATCCGTGTTTGTGGGTTGTTCATTTAAATAACTATTTGCGGCGTTATTCGCCATCCAAACAGAAAAGCGTGATATTGTGCTAACGTAGTCAGTGAAGTTGACTTGCCAAAAAAACTGTGAATCCGTGTTTGTGGGTTGTTAGTTTTAAATAACTATTTGCGGCGTTATTCGCCATCCAAACAGAAAAGCGTGATATTGTGCTAACGTAGTCAGTGAAGTTGACTTGCCAAAAAAACTGTGAATCCGTGTTTGTGGGGTTGTTAGTTTTAAATAACTATTTGCGGCGTTATTCGCCATCCAAACAGAAAAGCGTGATATTGTGCTAACGTAGTCAGTGAAGTTGACTTGCCAAAAAACTGTGAATCCGTGTTTGTGGGTTTGTTCATTTTAAATAACTATTTGCGGCGTTATTCGCCATCCAAACAGAAAAGCGTGATATTGTGCTAACGTAGTCAGTGAAGTTGACTTGCCAAAAAAAACTGTGAATCCGTGTTTGTGGGGTTGTTAGTTTTAAATAACTATTTGCGGCGTTATTCGCCATCCAAACAGAAAAGCGTGATATTGTGCTAACGTAGTCAGTGAAGTTGACTTGCCAAAAAAACTGTGAATCCGTGTTTGTGGGTTGTTAGTTTAAATAACTATTTGCGGCGTTATTCGCCATCCAAACAGAAAAGCGTGATATTGTGCTAACGTAGTCAGTGAAGTTGACTTGCCAAAAAAACTGTGAATCCGTGTTTGTGGGGTTGTTAGTTTTAAAATAACTATTTGCGGCGTTATTCGCCATCCAAACAAAAAAGCGTGATATTGTGCTAACGTAGTCAGTGAAGTTGACTTGCCAAAAAAACTGTGAATCCGTGTTTGTGGGGTTGTTAGTTTTAAATAACTATTTGCGGCGTTATTCGCCATCCAAACAGAAAAGCGTGATATTGTGCTAACGTAGTCAGTGAAGTTGACTTGCCAAAAAAACTGTGAATCCGTGTTTGTGGGTTTGTTCATTTTTAAATAACTATTTGCGGCGTTATTCGCCATCCAAACAGAAAAGCGTGATATTGTGCTAACGTAGTCAGTGAAGTTGACTTGCCAAAAAAACTGTGAATCCGTGTTTGTGGGGTTGTTAGTTTTAAATAACTATTTGCGGCGTTATTCGCCATCCAAACAGAAAAGCGTGATATTGTGCTAACGTAGTCAGTG
>ONZH01030764.1:0-32175 GCA_900303285.1 Rhinella marina | reverse complement strand
TCCACCTGACTTCTGCCCAACACAACTCATGGTCCCAACCCCATTTATAAGGCAAGAAATCCCACTTATTAAACCTGACAGGGCACACCTGTGAAGTGAAAACCATTTCAGGTGACTACCTCTTGAAGCTCATCAAGAGAATGCCAAGAGTGCGCAAAGCAGTAATCAAAGCAAAAGGTGGCTACTTTGAAGAAACCTAGAATATAAGACATATTTACAGTTGTTTCACACTTTTTTGTTAAGTATATAATTCCACATGTGTTAATTCATAGTTTTGATGCCTTTAGTATGAATCTACAATTTTCATAGTCATGAAAATACAGAAAACTCTTTGATTGAGAAGGTCTGTCCAAACCTTTGGTCTGTACTGTGTATATACTGAAGCAATCCCATATATATTTATATATATATATATATATATATATATATATATATATATTATATATATATAGTGGGGAATTGCTCTGATAGGCAGGGTGAGCAGATGCAGTAAAGAGGCACAGAAACAGTTCTTAACCACAATTTAGTGTTTTATTTACACTTGGGAGGTTTAACAGAACAGAAACAACTTCCCCTTAGTTTTAAGTCCTGGTACCTCATATAGAGGTGTGTGTTCAAGTCCTGGTTCTCATCGGCCTATCCCCCCAGAACATCTAGCCACAAGCACCTTAACACACCTATTGCACTAGAGCTGGCTTTTTTAAGACAGCTAGCCATCAGCAAAGCCCGGACCGGCATGTGAGATCTGGTCCAGTGCTTGACCTCACCTGGCTAAAATCAGTCTCAACAACACATGCTGGGAGGAAAGTATCTTCTGTCTACCAACCAACCAACCAACCCCTCACTGTGTCTGTGAGGAGTAGGTCAGGGGGACACAAAAGACACGGACAAAGTGAGGCCCTGACACTCCTCCCAACCACTGTCCCTACCTTTTGGGGGAACCCGGCTCCTTAACAGGCCGGCCCCAACCGAAGACTGCAATTACACTGAGGAAAGTGGAACACGAGACAAACAACCAAAACAAAACACAAGCAGGAAAAACCTAAACAGGTCAGGAACTGAAGAGGTAAAAGGTAAAGGAACCAAGCAAGGAATAAACAGAGGAGAACACCAAAGATAGGTAACAGTAACAGAAACCAGGGAAAAGGGTACAGAGTCACTGGAATACCAGATAAGAACAGAGTAGCTAGCTTAGGCACAAGGCTCTATAGCAGGCACAGATGAATGGCGAGTGTGAAACTAAATAGTGGCTAGAGTCCCAGCCCCAAGGCGTGATAGGAGCAGGGATCCCAGCCACACGCTTGAATGGACCAAAATTTTTGGCAGGGACGCCTGCCAGTAAAACTAGCAAAACTAGCCAAACCTTTAACCCTATAGGAACCTAAGTGTTACAAGAGGATTTTCTGGCTTGCACTCGGGATGAGCGCCGCATAGCGTCAGGACACGGGAATGCCCGCACCCGCCCAACATCTGCTGAAGGGCCGCAGCGCCCCCGAATCCTGACAGTGTCAATATATATATATATATATATATATATATATATATAGAGAGAGAGAGAGAGAGAGAGTGAGAGACAGAGACAGAGAGAGAGCTAGTTCAAAAGTGGGGCAGAGCTCCTTGTACGTAGCAATCATCCTGGTGCCAGCGTTCAACCCTTTTCATATGGGTGTGCAAATAGCAAAAGAAATCCATGGCACTCCTCTGTAAATAGTGAAAAAAACAAGTGTATTTATTCACACATGTCAAAGCAATGTTTCAGTCCCCTCATGGAAACTTTCTCAAGCCTAGCCAAATAAACTTGTTTTTTTTTACCATTTACAGAGAGAGTTCCAGACAAAGCATATGCCAATGCAATTTAGGACAAGTCTCAAATTAGGAGACTTTACTCTTGTTGCCTGTGGGATTCAAATTATGTTAATATATGTTCATCCCTTGGTCCCGTATAGGGGGTTCGACCAGCCTAAGAATCAAAACACAACGCACCATTTGCTTGATATAATGATTCTCTGATGATTTCCGCCCAGAGAGTCAATTTTATTAACTGCACATTAAAATTGTAATCACCTCCCCTTTATTATCATCATACCTAATATTACCAATCAAAATGATTTAATAAGATGTCCAATCAAAAAATGACAAAAATGAGAGACAGGAAACAAAGCAGTTTTTAAGTCATCACTTATGTTAAATCAAAGTATCTAAATATATACTGGAAAATAAAAAAATAATGCTGAGCGCATCTAAATTCTTGCATAATTGCTGCCTAGGCAGATTTTTCGACTTGCTGGAGAAAGTTTAAAGTCTAAATTAAGTTTCAGACTTAGCTAAGAACATCCTGTGGTTTCTGATCTCAAAGTCAGACAGGAAAGAAAGTGGAAAAGGAGAAGTAGCCACAAGATCAGATGCACAGCTGTGTCCAAAGAAAAAAACTTATCTTACAGGCTAAGGGCCAGTACTAGGGTTAGAGGTCAAATAAAATTTCTTTAACATTTCATCCTCTTGGACACAGCTTGCCTCAGAAGAAAACAGCCCCCCGACTACATTCTGACTGGATCCCCTAGATCAGGGCTAGTAAGCCATTCATCATCAAAGGGCTCCTCCTCCTGAATAGGTTCCTCTCCCTGTACCTCTCCTTGATTCTCCTGGGAACGAGGCGATGAAGGGGCACAGGAGGCTTAGGATTGATAGAAGTATACTCATCAGAGTCCAGTCCTGTTGTATCAATGTCCGCACAGTTCAGATCTAGTGATGATTGAGCACCCTGATGTTCGGGTGCTCAGGTGCTCTGGCCGAACACTAGGTGGTGCTCGAGTGCTCGGCCAAGCACCCGAGTATAATGTAAGTCAATGGGAGAAGACCGGGCACCCCCTGCTCTGCAGAGGGGAGGGTGTCTGGTCCATAGGGAAACGTCAGAAAAAGTTGTAAACACCACAGAAATGGTTAGGGAACAGCATGGGCAGGATGTCTGGATGCATCTTGGACACCGAAGTCGCTGCCAAAGGGCTGACAAAAATCACAAGGAACATACACATAAAGGAGGTCATCAGAGACACCCGTAAAAAATTATCATTGATGGCCTGCTGTTGACACTCCAAAACAATAGGGGTGACATGCTGCTGCTGCGCAGACTGTCCAAAAAATTAAAGGTGACACATTGCCAAGCAGACCGTGAAAAACATTTAAGGGTGACACGCTGCTGCTGAGCTGACCATCCAAAAAATTTAAGTGTGACACGCTGATGCCGATCTGACCATCCAAAAAATTTAAGGGTGACCCGCTGATGCCAATCTGACCGTCCAAAAAATTTAAGGGTGACCCGCAGATGCAGAGCTGACCGTCCAAAAAATTTTATTCTTAATGTGACATTCTGCTGAAGAGCAGACCGTAAAAAAGAGTTTAAGTAATCCATAGAATGTATCAAGGTAATAAAAAGTCCTCCATATATGTCAAACAGATACAGGACACAAATCAGATGTGGGCCCGCATGATGAGCGACTCAGATGTATGTCAGATAGGAAAACATTTTTGTATTGATTCAGTAATCCCGTACATTTATGCTGCACCTTAAACAAATTTAACTCCCCCAAGAAAATATTAAAATTTCAACCGTGTGAAAAAGGGAATACCCAATCTGACTCTCAAGCAGTGACATGATGCACTGAAGGCTCCAGCTTTGCCTGGACTATGACAAAATGGAGTTATTGATGCAGTAATCCAAGAAAGCTCGGAGTTCGATCTTGAGATTGAGCTGGCGGTCTGCAGGGAGGTGAGCTACCACCTGTCGGAACCCCTGCCTCTCGACACCTCCCCGATGCTCTTCGCTGAGTGTCCCAGGGGCCAGAATCGTTAACTTAAAAAATTTGAGTGTTCAAGCCAGGCCGGGTCGCCTCAATACTTGAGCTATGAATAATGGAATACAACTCCATGCTGCTGCCGAGCTGACTGTCCAAAACATTTAAGGGTGACCCGCAGATGCATGCACTTTGCAGTTAAAACTTACTGTAGTCTTACTTTTGCAGCTTTATATTTTCCCCACATAAAGCTTCTTTATAAATCGAACTGATATGCAGAAAGCTGTAGAAATATATGAAGATAAGACTGTTTTATATATTTATCTGTATTGGATATACACAACCTCATCACTACAGATGAATGAAAATCAAAAGCCACGTCCATGTTAGTTTTTTGTTTTGTTTTTTTTATTTATTTTTTGTTCCTATGTTTTTTGGTTATTTAAAAAAATACATTATTTACTTTTGCTATAATAATATCAAAGTCTGTATGTTTTTGCAAAGTATTTATAAACCAAAATATTTATGCATATCTCAGTTTAAATGTCTATTTTTGTTCTTTTACACTTTGTAAACGATTATGTGCACAATAGGCTATGACACATATTGTAGCTTGCCGACAAGATAATAATGTAACATAATTAATGTCACAAATCAATACTTGTAGATTGATCAGTATTAAAGAAGAACTCCTGCAAAAAATTTTATTCTCTGACCTGTTATAAAGGTGCATGATATAATCTGTAGTAAATGTCATTTTCTTATCAGACACTGAAATTGAGAGTTTCCACTCTCTTCTTATTGTAGCTGGGTCATGTGACCAACTCCCTGACCTCCAACTGACCCAGGACAGCAAGCCAGTCACTTCTCTATTTATTCCTATGAGACTGAAAGTGGGGCTCCCATAGGAATGCATAGAAAATTAGACTTTCTGTCCACAGATAAGGTGCTCTGTGAGTTGGTGGGTCTAATTCCTAGTCACATGACACAGATAAGAAACTTCAGGATGATATAACTCAAAAATTCAGCTACTGGTAAGAAAATGACATTCACTACAGATTACATCATGTACATTTCTAGCAGGACATGGAATAAAAATTTTTGCGGGAGTTCTTCTTTAATGGAATATGTAGTTTTACTTTTCCTATTTTCTAAAGGTTTTTCGGTCAGGGCGTAGTAGAGGGTGTGGTCTTGTAAATAAAGGTGTATAGGGCTAGGCAAGGACCCTTTCTTGATACTTTCTCTTTTTGTATGGAAAATGTACAGTAAATGTAATAGATTACTTTATTGAGCTGTTGGAAAGAGTCTTTGTTAACAATTTTATAAAGTGTGCTCCGTTCAAAAAAAAAAAAAAAATGGGGGAAATTACAATTTATTGTGAGCAGCGAGCTTTTTAGTAGACACAGAAGAGGGATGGTTACGCTGATAATGGCATTATCGCCGCTCACCATCTGTTCATCAAAGTTGCGTAACACCTCACAGAGGTCAGACATCAATGCCCACTCGTCGCTTGTGAAGAATGTAACAACTGATGTCAGCTACATAGACTTTTGAACGTTTGTAATATGGTGTGCACCTAGCGTTACTGACAGGGCACACTTGGGGTTTTTTTTTGCCACCAAAAAAAAAAAAAAAAAGCAGACGTATTTCACAATGGACTTTGGTCTTTTTGGAACAGAAACAATCTTTCTACCTACCAAAATACTATCCCTGTAGTTTAATTCCCTCCTTGGGCAAATTAAACTACAGCAGCAAATGAGGAACTGTGGCCTAAATTAACGGTATTAAATGTAACAACAGATGTCAGCTACATAGACTTGTGAACGGTTGTAATACGCTGTGCACCTATCGTTACTGACAGGGCACACTTGGGTTTTTTTTTTGCTACCCAAAAAAAAAAAAACAGACGTATTTCACAATGGACTTTGGTCTTTTTGAAACAGAAACAATCTTTCTACCTACCCAAATCCTATCCCTATGGTTTATTTCCTTCCTAGGCCAAATTAAACTACAGCAGCAAATGAGGAACTGCGGCCTAAATTAACGGTATTAAATGTAACAACGGATGTTAGCTACATAGACTTTTTCCACCCAAAACAAAAAGCAGACGTATTTCACAATGGACTTTGGTCTTTTTGGAACAAAAACAATCTTTCTACCTACCCAAATCCTGTCCCTATAGTTTAATTAGCTACTTGCTTAAATTAAACTGCTGATGCAAATGAGGAACTGCGGCCTAAATTAATGGTATTAAATGTAGCAACGGATGTCAGCTATATAGACTTCTGAACGGTTGTAATACGCTGTGCTCCTAGTGTTACTGACAGGGCACACTTCGGTTCTTTTTGCACACAAAAAAAAAAATCTAAAGGATTTAACAATGAACTTTTTTGTCTTTTGAACAATGATACTAACCCTGCCTATAGAAATTCTATCCCTACACAAGTCCCTCCTTGCGCTAATGTTATACAGTAAGACGCAAAAGAAGTACTGCGGGCTTAACAGCAGAAATTATAGCAAAGTATGTCAGGTATTTAGTATATAGAGAGTATCCTACAGCATGCATCAGCAGCAGCACATGTGGCATTTATGACAGGCCAACTAGTGTTATTTTCACCACCTTTAAACACCCCAAAAATAATAAAATATTGCTTTGTGACAGATATAATAGCCCTTAAAAGGGCTTTTGGGTCTTTCTGAGCAATTTCTATCCCTGCCTAGAGTGCTTCTCTCCCTACAGTGTATGTCCTTTCTTGCTGCAGCAGCGCATGTGGCGTTAATGGCAGGCCACCTAGCACTATTTTCACCACCTTTAAACACCACAAAAATATAAAAATATTGCTTTGTGCAAGATATAATAGCCCTTAAAAGGGCTTTTGGGTCTTTCTTGAGTGATTTCTATCCCTGCCTAGCGTTCTTCTCTCCTTACACTATCTGTCCCTCTTTGCAGCAGCTCTCCCTGACTCGGTCTGAGCCGGTCACATGTCACCGGGTGTTATATAGCACCCAATGACGCGTTCCCGGCCAGCCAATCAGTGTAATGCCAGTACCTAACATGGCTACTAGCATTACACTGAATGGGGAGGTGACTCAAACGTTATTGGGAAGACTGTCTCCTTACTGATTAAAAATTCTGGCCAAATAGATTGCAACTCACACATCTTTGTTTATGTTGTCAATGAGGCTTTCCTCCTCTTGGCTAAGATTACCAGCAACGGCCTTTAGCATGTTATAAGTGAGCCATTGTTGAACTTCTTTTAGACACTGAGTCTGTCCTGGAGCCTTTACTCCTATGCATAAAGTGGTTTCACCAGGTTTACCAGTACGGTTCAAGAACTGCTGAAACTCAGGCATTTTTCCCCATCTCCCAATTTTCTAATTACTTGTAGGCACTCACAGTCAGTGAGACTGGGAAAACAACTTATTGCATAATGAGGATGCAAAGGTGACACTTGAGTTTTTCCTAGTGACTTAGCTTTGGACTTTCCCCTCCTGCTGAATAACATCCAGGGAGGGTTAGACCAAGTAGCTATTTGGAGAGGGAGAACCATCGAAGATTTGGGATTTGGCACAAGAGAAAACAGATGTGGATTACTTGCCAATTCTGTAAACTCCTTAACAGTTAGTGGAATAGCAATATATGGCATTATGTTAGAAATGGGGTAAGATATGGGGGCATGAGTACAAAGCCAACAATCCTCCAGCATAGACTGAGCTGCTATAGAAGCATGCATCTTCAACAACTTATGTGCTGACAATTTTTCTTGCATTTCTGTTTTCATCACACATACACATCAAATGTGAAAAACAGTAAATACATAACCAAGGAAAACATGGTGAAGCTGTTATGCTTAGCTGTTTGAATCTGGATTCAGGATCTTCTTGCAGTGACTGGCATGTATCCAGGTGGGCTTGCCTTCCAGCTTAACTGAAGTGGGTGTCGTCAGCAGAACCTTGTAAGGACCATCAAATCTCTTATCCAGGGCATTCCTGACATGGCTTTTCACGCAGACCCAATCTCCATGTTTCAGGGAATGTCCATCTTCAATTGAATCGGGGTCTGGAATAGAATCATAAACTTGTTTATGCACTCCTGCTAGATATATCTGTAGTGTGCTGACATACCCTGTCAAGTCTGAATGATGTAACTGTGCTTGTTGAGGGAAGTATAAGCCTGTCTTTGGAGCCTGACCAAAAAGTATTTTAAATGGATTCTTTGTGGAATTGTTCTCACTGAAAATAAAGCTATGGGCAAGCACTCTGTCCAGGGCTTACCAGTCTCTTCTATCGCTTTTTGTAACTTTAACTTTAAGGTTCCATTCAGGTGTTTAACTTTGCCTGAGCTTTGCGGTCTTTACGGATTATGAAACGCTTGTTCTATGCCTAAGGCTCTCATTATCTCTTGTAACATCTCTCCTATAAAATGTGTACCTCGATCACTTTCTATCACTTCTGGAACACCAAAGCTGCACACCACTTCTGCTATATTAGTTTCTTTGCAGTGTTCTTTGCATTAGCTGTGGTCAGGGGCGTTACTAGGGTCTCAAAAGATCCAAGGCCCAAGCCCCAATGAATATGGCCCAATTCTCTATGTTGCCCCTCGCCCCACCCCTGCTATACAGGAGAACATACCTCACATCCAGTGCCTCCAGGTGATGTCTCCTCTGATGTAGATCTTCTCTGTCATCATCTTCTCCATTTGGCCCAGACAACTTCTCTCAGCCTCGTCTCTGCAGAGTGTGACACACAGACATCTTAGCTTCCTCACATTTCTATCATCCCCCAACCTGGAGTCCCAATAGCCTTATCCTGCTGCTCACTGTGCCCCCCAAAACCTGCAAATACTATCCTGGAGAAATAATAGTGCCCCCCATTGTAATAGTCCTACCAATAGTAATTCCCTCATTAGTAACACTGCACCCTACAGTGACCCCAGCACTGATAATGCTCCCCAAGATTGTCCTCATTAGTAGAAGAGTCCTCCAGTATTAATAATGCCCTCACAGAGGCCCCAGTAGTAATAAGGCTCCCTATTGTTCCCCCAGTGGTAATAAAGCTCTCTACAGACCCCTCAGTAGTAATAAGTCCGCCCCATAGTGCTCTTAGTAGAAATAAGGCTGATCTATAAGTCCCTCTTATAGAGCCCCCAGTAATAAGAACGCCTAATGTCTCCTGGATTTATAATACTCATTCAGTGCCCCCAGTATTTATATCACTCCGCCTAGTGTTATAATGCTCACCCTGAAGTGCCCGCTGTAGTTATATTCCTCCCTTTCGTGTCCACAGAAATTATAATTCCTCAGCCCCTCCTGTGTAAATAACACCATTCCTTTCCCTCCTGTGTAAATCACACCATCTCTCCAGCCCCTCCAATATACAGTCCCATGTAAATAGCATCCCTCTCTATCTACAGCCCCCTCAAAATACAGTCCCATATAAATATCACTCCCTCTGACAGCCGCCTTCAACATGCTTTCCTATGTAAATAACGTCACTCCACGCCACAGTCCAATGTAAATAAGGCTACTTTCACACCAGCGTTTTTGCTGGATTCGTTATGATAATACAACCGTCTGCATCCGTTCTGAATGGATCCAGCTGTATTATCTTTTAAATAGCCAGTTTGGATCAGTTTCTTCATGAGGACACCAAAACGCAGCAAGCAGCATTTTAGTGCCCACCTCCAAAATGGAATGGAGACTGAACTGAAGCAAAACTGATGCATTCTGAACGGATCTTTTTCCATTCAGAATGCATCAGGACAAAACTGATCAGTTTTGGACCATTTATGAGAGCCTGTGACGGATCTCACAAACCGATCCTGCAAACGCAAGTGTGAAAGTAGCCTAATGCTAGTTTCACACCTGTGGCAGGGGACTCCGGCAGGCTGTTCCAGTGGTTTAACAGCCCGCTGGATCCGTGCTGCCGCAGGTGCACGTGTGGGGCCAGAACTACGCTCTGGCCCCATTCACTGTAATGGGGGCGGGCCATGGATCTGAGAGGCGGCTGGAACAAAAGTACAACATGCTGTGAGTCCCATGCCATAGGTGTGAAAGTACCCTAACAGAACTCTGACAAAGTTACCTCAAACACACAGTCGCATGATAACATCCCTCCCTTCTGCCCTAACATATAGTCCCAGTTAAATAACCACAACTCCCAGCATCCCTCTGCTTCTCCCTTCACTTACCTCTTCTGATGTAGCAGAGCTCACTGCAGCTTCTTCCCCACAATTCTCCTCTTAAGTTTAGAAGACAAGGGTTGAAAAGGACCTACGATGATGTCACAGTCATGTGACCAGTGCAGGATTGGACGACACTGATTACATGACCTGTGATGTCATCATAGGTCCTACATATCTTTCAGTGTGTTCGATACAATTGTATCTGTTTAACAGGCAGGACATTCGGGGCCTGGGAGAAAACATCAGGGGCCCAGGCCCCAAATGTTTTAGCCTAGCAACGCCCCTGGCTGTGGTTACTGGCCAAGCTTCTGGCCATCCTGAAAACAGGTCCACACACACCAGGACATATTCATACTTACCAACAGCTGGCAATTGAATATAGTCCACCTGCAGTCGCTGAAATGGGTAGACAGCTTTAGGAGTATGCCTTCTTGTAACATACACAGTCTTACCTGGATTATGGCAGGCACAAATCATGCAGCCTTGTACAAACCTGGTAGCAGCATTGCTGAATCCCAGGGCCACCCACCATGCAAGCACTGTATCACACATTCTTTCCCTGGACACATGTGTAGGACCATGAACCAGTTGAGCCATCATTGGGTCCAAAACACGAGGTAAGCACAGCTTTTTACCAGCTTTCCATAGACCATCCTCCTCTTGGACGGCACCTTTTCCTTTCCATTTTTCTATTTCTTGTTTTATAGCCTAAGCCTGCAATTGTTTTAACAAATCAATATTTACTTCACTCACTTTTACATCTGCTATAAGCACCTCTTCTACCTTTAAAGGGAGAAGTGCTGCCCCTTTGGCTGATAAATCAGCTAGTTTGTTTCCAGCAGCTTGCAGTGAGGCCTCTTTTGTATGGGCTTGGATTTTAATGCCCACCTGTTTGGGCAGTGCCAGGGACTCAAACAATTCTTTGACACTTTCAGCATTCTTTATGGATTTCCCTGTGGAAGCAACAAAATCTCTGCTTCTCCAGATAGGGCCAAAATCATGGCCAACACCAAAAGTATTCCTTGAGTCTGTGTATATGTTAGCTGCCTTTCCTTCAGCTATTCTACACGCCTCAGCGAGTGCCTTCAACTCCACCTCCTGCGCTGACATGGAGGGAGGTAGTGGTTGTCTTTTTATTACCTCAGTTTGTGTGGTCACAGCGTAACCTGTCTTGTAGCTTCCTTTATGAAAATACCGCAAGGCATCTACAAAAAACTCAAAATCAGCATTAGTAATGGGGTCTTCATATACATGTTCAAGAGTTCTCATTTCTAGCTTCATAAGCTCCATACAATCATGTTGTTCACCTGGGTATTGTGGGATTAAATGTTGAGGAAATTTATCTTCCCACCAAAATGGGTATTCCTGATCTGCCTGTCTTTCTGCTTTTTCCCACTATTTTTCAAAATGTTCCCACTGTTCATGCCATCTGTCCTCCTCCTCTTCCTCTGTTGGAGGTTAAGGCAGAAATGTAGCAGGATTCAACACTGTACAACGTTTAATGGTGAGATTAGAAGGAGTGAGAACATTGGTCTCATATTTGGTAAGTCGGGAAGCTGACATGTGCTTGGTGTGAGTCTGATTAAGAATCTCACTTACAGCATGAGGAACCATTAAAACCAAGGGTGGTCTAATACAATATCTGTGGCTTTATCTTTTAAGAGTGGAGTGTGGCTGCAGCCATAGCTCGAATACATGAAGGAGATCCCCTTATCACAACATCCAATCTAGCAGAGTAATAGGCGATTGGCCTCTGTTTTCCTCCATGCAACTGAGTAAGAACTCCCTGAGCATGTCCCTGTGTTTCATGACAGAAAAGGTAAAACAATTTTCCCTAATTTGGGAGACCTAACCCAGGTGAGGAAATTAAGCAGCCCTTGAGGTGATTAATAGCTGCCACTTCCTCTGGGATAAAAGAAAGTGGTTGTTTGTTTTGTGCATCATACAATCGTTGCATAAGTATTGATGCTGAAGGTATCTATTCTTTGCAATATGTAATCAAGCCCAAAAATGTTCTGAGCTGCTTGGCATTTTTTGGTAAGGGTGCTTCTACAATAGATCTGATCCTTTCTTTTGATAAATGCTTAATTCCATGTGAAATACAATGACCCAAAAATGTCACAGTAGTTAGACAAAACTGCAACTTCTCTTTGGAAGCCTTGCACCCATTTTCTGCTAGGTACTTCATGAGAGATATACTATCTTCCTTGCAATCATCTTCATTTTCACAACATAGAAATAAATCATCCATGTACTGTAAAAGAGTGTTTTTTTCATTGTGTGGGACCCATCCCTGCAACACCTGAGCAAGAGCTCGGTTGTATTGATTTGGTGAATTCTTTGCCCTCTGTGGAAGGCATGTCCAGCAGTACTGCCGTCTGTCATATGTAAATGCAAGCAGCAGCTGGCTACCCTCCTCCAAAGGTACTGAAAAGAAAGCATTTGCCAAATGAATGACTGTGAACCACATTGAGGTCCTTGGGATCTGTGATAACAGAGTATGAGGATTTGGTACCACTGGTGTTTCTAGCATAGTTATCTCATTTATGGCAAGTAAATCATGACACATTCTATATGCCACTGGTTTTCCTTTTTCCATCCTTTTCTTAATTGGAATCAAAGGAGTATTGTAAGGTAATACACACTTTTTTATTACAACTGTTTCTAAGTACTCCTTGATTTGTGTCTCTACACCCTGGAGTTGGGATATTCTTAAAGGATACTGTTTAAGCTGCACTTTAGATGCTCCAGGCAGAAAATCTACTTTCATGGGAGCAACAGGCATTCTGCCTACATCAGTTTTGCTCTTTGCCCAAAACTCATCAGGCACTTCTGAAATCAGTTCATCCCTTGTGGGCTCTTTCAAGTAGTTCATCCCACCGTACATTACTGCACACACATAGTTTAGATCTTCATCCGAAAGGGGGCTAGTGACTGTAATGTTACCCTCAGGAGTATAGTGGATAACAGCTTGTATAGCTCCCAAAAGGTCTACCCCTATTAGATTGACAGGGCAGCTGTCAGACACCAAAAACTTTGTAAGAACTTCCTGAGTATAATTAATTCTTACTCTCATAGACATTGTTTTAATAGACATGTAACTTAATGGCACTACTCCAGATGTTAAAATGGAACAGCTTGCCCCTGTATCCACTAGTGCTTCTATACTTTCTCCCCAAGGCATCATCATTTCAATATAGGTGGAAGGTCCAGGCTCAGAAGGAACCTGGATAGCAGCAATGGGGATTGGGGTGGATACAGGGATGCCAGTTTCCTATTGGTTTTGCTGCATATTTTGTTGAGGACAGAAAGGACAGGATGCCTGTCTTGGCTTATAGCACTGACTCATCATGTGGCCCTGCTTTCCATAGTTGTAACACACTCCCTTGAAAACTCTATTCTTACTTCTCTCAAACCCTGCTGTCCACTTTCGCCCCTGTCTACCTTTGTTCTGAACTTCCTCCTGTTCTGCGTACATCACTACAACTTGTTTTTTTTCTCTTCTTCTGTTGCTCCTCTATACCCTTCAACACTGTCAGTGTCTGCTGGAGCTCTACCTGGAAACACTCTGGTCTTAACTTTAGGAGTTCATCACTCATAGAACTCCTAAGTCCATTTATAAAGCAGCTTCTAAAAAGTGCCTTATCTCTGGGGGTTTCTAAGTTATATGTTTGGTCTTCGAACGCCACCTGCAGTTTTGTATAATAATCCTGAACTGACTCATCTGCTTCCTGACGGACTGTTTGTACACTATGCGCTCTTGACTCTATCTTCTTGCTCACCCATCTTGACAAGACGTTCATAAAATCAGCCCCTGACTTAAAACTGTCTGCTTTTGAACCTTCCCCCACCATCCTATACTGCTCTATCTGTTTAAGAAATGGTGTTCCTCGGGCTGCTTGTATAAGTCCTGCCAGGTCAGCCCATGTTGCTTTGTATGTGTCAAATAATGTAAAGATTTTTCTGTAAAAAACAGAAGGGTCTTTCATTGGGTCTGGAAGTGATCCTGCAATAATAATCTGTTCAGATGGGGACCACGGTCTATACCATCTGGTTTGGGAAATTTCCCCCCCCTGGCCCCACAGTTTCTTGTACTACAACTGGAAATATCCCTTTTGGCCCTTCTGGTTCTGCAGGGAATCCATAAAAGGTAGTTGCCTTGCTGGATGTACTTTCTATAGGGAGGTTTACTCGATATGGTGCTGCTGATGACATGCTTTTAATAGCCTCAAGGGCGGGTTGCATAATATACTTTACACACTCTGAAATGTCTACTAAGGTTGCTACTCCACATTGCTGACATAAACCTTGCAGCGTCATGGGCTTCATCTCCATAGAGGTTTCAGCCCTTCCCTGAACTTGAGTTTGGAGGGGTGCTATGGGTGTAATTACATATGGTGGAGGATCAGGTGATCCAGTAAATGACATGGAAAAACCATCTTTTGGCACTTTTATGATCTGAGACACTTGTGGCACAGGGGTCACTGGGGGGTTCAAATGAACTACAAGTTGGCAATACTGCTGCCTCTGCTTTTATACTGTGTGACATGGGAACCGTGGGTGCAGTTGGCATCAGTCTCAATGCGGCTATTCTAGCAGCTGTGTGCTCCTCCTCTTCTTCAAACTCATAGTAATAAATAAATAAAATTTCTTTGTCGTTTTCTATTTTTCTCTCCAGATAACCTTTGTTTCTCATCTTTTCACATGTTTCAATCCACTGTTCTTTGCATCTTATTCCTTTCAATTCAGACTCTGTTTTTTTATTTTAAACTCTCTCCATCTTTTCAGATCTAAGCAGCCATCCTTAGTCATGCCTGCTTTCTTGAATATTCTGCTTACATCTCTCAATGCCCTTCCTCCACATTGCCTCTCCATGATATCCACTGCAGTCACCTCCTTCCTGGAGGGGCGCCCCTCTTTCAGAGCTTTTGACTGTCTGATCCCCATTGGAGAAGAGTGGATCCGTCCCTTCTCCCATGGACACAAACACCTTTTGTGTCCTACTGGTTGCCTGCAAACGCAGCCGCCAACCAACCTCACCAGTTGTGCGCACAAAGCAGCCACCAACCGGCCCCAATTGCCGCAAATGCAGTCGCCAATCGGGCTCCTACCTGTTCGCAAAAAAGCAGACATAGGTCGAGTAACTCTTGGAACCTATGGATATCACAAAGAGATGGGCACTATACTGACTCACTCACTGACTATATGCAGACAGACACACTGTTACTCAAATCTCTCCTTGCTTGTTTTCTTTACTTCCTAGTTTCTACCACTAAACTCTGGACCTTTAAACTCTTGCTTCCCGTGCTGTCTTTTCCAGCTTATGCAATATCTTTGAACACACAACCTTAGACTTCTCTTCTCTACAGTCCCTTGTAATGTAATGAATATCTCGGTACACAGTATCTCGTTCTCTACACCTCACACTTTCAGGCCACACAGTAACACAACATGGTTTATATCCTTCACTCCCAACTTCAAAGGTAACACGTAACACTGTCTCTCCAGCTTTCATTTACCTTTCTTTTTATAATATTGAGATACAAACACCCTACCTGTGCACAAACCTTACAACACTACTACAATACAAAACACTAACTAGGCCTAGACACTTCTGCAAACACAAAACCACAAAAACCACCCAAGCACAGTTAACAACAGTTAACAAACAACAACAAACAACAAAGAACACCCACAGCCAACCGTGTTCTTATAATCTAGGTCAGAGTCAACAAGAGGACAATACTTGGACCATGGCCATTACATATGGGAAGGCATAGTAAGAATAAAATATCTTACCCACCGGTGTGTATAAAGTTTCCCAGATGCCGTATGACCAGAGCCCCATCACAATCGTCCTCTCGGACCTCTGCTGGATCCAGGGTTCTTTTGGCACCAAAAACTGTCAATGCAATTTAGGACAAGTCCCAAATTAGGAGACTTCACGCTGGTTGATTGTGGGATTCAAATTATGTTAATATATACAGTCATATGAAATAGTTTGGGCACCCCTATTAATCTTAATCATTTTAGTTATAAAAATGTGGGTTTTTGCAACAGCTATTTCAGTTTGATATATCTAATAACTGATGGACACAGTAATATTTGTGGATTGAAATTAGGTTTATTGTACTAACAGAAAATGTGCAATAGGCATTTAAACAAAATTTGACAGGTGCAAAAGTATGGTTACCCTTATCATTTCCTTGATTTGAATACTCCTAACTTCTTTTTACTGACTTACTGAAGCACTAAATTGGTTTGGTAACCTCATTGAGCTTTGAACTTCAAAGCCAGGTGTATCCAATCATGAGAAAAGGTATTTAAAGCGGCTCTGTCACTAGGTTTTAACCTATGTATTTAAATACATAGGTTAAAACCCCTTGACTTCTACAGTTAGAACATACCTTTATTGCAGAGTACAGCGCAGCGGTTGTGCTGAAAAAAGACCTTTAATCTTTATGTTAATGAGCCTTCGGAGCACCGGGGGGCGGGCTCTTTCTTCCTGAGCACCGCTTCTTCACCGCCCCCGGGTCCCGAGGCTCTCTCCGATGCCGACGTCCACGCCCCTCTGAAAATTGATTGACAGCTGAAATCCCGCCGGCGCATGCGCAGAAGCGCTTGCAGTGCCGAACACCGCAAGCGCTTCCATCCTTGTGCGCACGCGCCGTCACTTCCGGGTTCAGCGAAGTGACGGCGCGTGCGCACAAGGATGGAAGCGCTTGCGGTGTTCGGCACTGCAAGCGCTTCTGCGCATGCGCCGGCGGGATTTCAGCGCTAGGCCAAACGGCCTAGCGCTGTCAATCAATTTTCAGAGGGGCGTGGACGTCGGCATCGGAGAAAGCCTCGGGACCCGGGGGGCGGTGAAGAAGCGGTGCTCAGGAAGAAAGAGCCCGCCCCCCGGTGCTCCGAAGGCTCATTAACATAAAGATTAAAGGTCTTTTTTCAGCACAACCGCTGCGCTGTACTCTGCAATAAAGGTATGTTCTAACTGTAGAAGTCAAGGGGTTTTAACCTATGTATTTAAATACATAGGTTAAAACCTAGTGACAGAGCCTCTTTAAGGTGGCCACTTGCAAGTTGCTCCTATTTGAATCTCCTCTGAAGAGTGGCATCATGGGCTCCTCAAAACAACTCTCAAATGATCTGAAAACAAAGATTGTTCAACATAGTTGTTCAGGGGAAGGATACAAAAAGTTGTCTCAGAGATTTAACCTGTCAGTTTCCACTGTGAGGAACATAGTAAGGAAATGGAAGACCACAGGGACAGTTCTGGTTAAGCCCAGAAGTGGCAGGCCAAGAAAAATATCAGAAAGGCAGAGAAGAAGAATGGTGAGAACAGTCAAGGACAATCCACAGACCACCTCCAAAGACCTGCAGCATCATCTTGCTGCAGATGGTGTCACTGTGCATCGGTCAACAATACAGCGCACTTTACACAAGGAGAAGCTGTATGGGAGAGTGTTGCGAAAGAAGCCTTTTCTGCAAGCACGCCACAAACAGAGTCGCCTGAGGTATGCAAAAGCACATTTGGACAAGCCAGTTTCATTTTGGAAGAAGGTCCTATGGACTGATGAAACAAAGATTGAGTTGTTTGGTCATACAAAAAGGCGTTATGCATGGCGGCAAAAAAACACAGCATTCCAAGAAAAACAATTTCTACCCACTGTAAAATTTGGTGGAGGATGCATCATGCTTTGGGGCTGTGTGGCCAATGCCGGCACCGGGAATCTTGTTAAAGTTGAGGGTCGCATGGATTCCACTCAGTATCAGCAGATTCTTGAGAATAATGTTCAAGAATCAGTGACGAAGTTGAAGTTACGCCGGGGATGGATATTTCAGCAAGACAATGATCCAAAACACCGCTCCAAATCTACTCAGGCATTCATGCAGAGGGACAATTACAATGTTCTGGAATGGCCATCCCAGTCCCCAGACCTGAATATCATTGAACATCTGTGGGATGATTTGAAGTGGGCTGTCCATGCTCGGTGACCATCAAACTTAACTGAACTGGAATTGTTTTGTAAAGAGGAATGGTCAAAAATACGTTCATTCAGGATCCAGGAACTCAATAAAAGCTACAGGAAGCGACCTGTCAAATTTTGTTTAAATGCATATTGCACATTTTCTGTTAGTACAGTAAACCTCATTTCAATCCAGAAATATTACTGTGTCCATCAGTTATTAGATATGTCAAACTGAAATAGCTGTTGCAAAAACCCAAATTTTTATAACTAAAAATGATTAAGATTAATAGGGGTGCCCAAACTTTTTCATATGACTGTATGTTCACCCTTTGGTCACGTATAAGGGGTTCAGCCAGCCTAAGGCCCCTATCACACGAGCAAGTTTTCCGCGCGGATGCAATGCGTTATATGAACGCATAGCACCCACACGGAATCCTGAAACATTAATTTCAATAGGTCTGTGTACATAAGCGTTTTTTTTTTTCACGCATCAGTTCTGTGTTGCGAGAAAAACGCAGCATGTTCTATAGTCTGTGTTTTTCACGCAGCCCTGGCCCCATAGAAGTGAAAGGAGCTTCAGTGAAAAACGCATTGCATCCTGAAGCAAGTGCGGATGCAATGTGTTTTTCACTGATGGTTGCTAAGAGATGTTATTTGTAAACCTTCAGTTTTTTATCACGCGTGTGAAAAACGCATTAAAACGCATTGCACCCCTGCGGAAAAAAATGAACAACTGAACGCAAATGCAGACAAAACTGACTGAACTTGCTTGCAAAATGGTGCAAGTTTTCCTGAACGCACCCTGAATGCATCCGGACCTAATCCATCACTCTCGTGTGAAAGGGGCCTAAGAATCAAAACACAACCCACCACTTGCTTGATATAATGATTCTCTGATGATTTCCACCCAGAGAGTCAAATTTATTAGCTGCACATTAAGATTGTAATCACCTCCCCTTTATTATCATCATACCTAATATTACCAATCAAAATGATTTAATAAGATGTCCAATCAAAAAAATGACAAAAATGAGAGACAGGAAACAAAGCAGAAGTTATTAAGTCATCACTTATGTTAAATCAAAATATCTGAATATATACTGGAAAATGAAAAAATAATGTTGAGAGCATCTAAATTCTTGCATAATTGCTGCCTAGGCAGGTTTTTCTATTTTCTGGAGAAAGCTATGTTTCATTGTTCCTCTAAATTAAGTTTCAGACTTAGCGAAGAACATCCTGAGGTTTCTGATCTCAAAGTCAGACAGGAAAGAAACAGAGGAAAAGGAGAAGTAGCCACCAGATCAGATGCACAGCTGTGTCCAAAGAAAAAAAACTTATCTTACAAGCTAAGGGCCAGTACTAGGGTTAGAGGTCAAATAAAATTTCTTTCACACATACATATTACCAAGAAACCCAGAGTATCATACTAGTCTTTCTATCATTTATCATTTTATTGTTTGTGGTTGTTTTTATGCCAGTTTTAAGTCTATCTTTGTTTTGTGTCCTTGCATCAAATTATGAATTAGTGCACCTTAATAATATATTTTGAATGAATACACATTGGTTTATACCTTCATATGTAAAAGTACACCATGGGTTGCCTGATGGCTTTTTTGAGACTTTTGCAAAAGTTGCACATAGTAAATGATATATGATGAATCCAGATCTAATCCCTTAAACATAGAGCACTTTGAAAAGTGGGGATATCACAGAAATTGACCAAATACCACAAAAATGGACCAAATTTTGAAAATGGTGCATTTGCTATGTGAATTTTTTAAGCCTAATATCCAGAGTAACACTCATGTGCAGCACTGACAACAGCTAGATGGGTTGGAGTGACTCAGAAAGGTCTTGGAAGGTTGTCACAGGTATCTGTAGCCATGATGACTGCAGTGCATCCCTCAGCTGCCGGAGGGTGTGTATGGGAGGATCCATAGAGCGATATATACTGCTGGTATATATACAATACAGTACACTAATTTTTTTACATGTTTTTACTTATTCAATATTTTGTTACTCACCCTGCCGTGTCTCTGTGCGGATCTCATTAAGCCGCTCTGAGCATTTGAATTTCAGATCGGACCATTTCCGCTGGATCTGGCCCGGGGTCCGCACAGTGTGGAAACGATGGCGCAGGCCTTGGATCACCTGCTGGATCACCTCCTTCTTATGCTGGTTTGGATGGCGGTGTGTGCCATCGTAATCTTCTCTGTCCATAAGCCGGATCAGGAATTTCGGTTCTTCAGAGCTAAATGATGAGGATCGCCTGGATGCCTTTTTCAAATATTTGCTCTGCCTCTGAGGATTGCACATTGCAGCCTCTCGTTGTGCGTGCCTGAGTATTACGTAATCGCGTAGACAATAGTACGCTGAGGATTCGTACGCTATTTGTACGCTCATGCGTACATCTTCTAAGAAGTTGCGTACATTTTTTAAATGAACGTTCGTTATTAGTGCGCGAATGTTCGCTAATAGCACATAATAACATATATTTTGTACGCAAATACAACAAATCTATTTGTCGAATATACGAATCTTAGGAAAAGTTCGGTGAATGTTCGGCGAATAATTTTTTGAATAATTCGCTCATCTCTAGCTGCAGGGTATTTGCTCTCTGATGTTTCTTGTCTGACGCTCCTACATACATTCATTCAATGAAGCAGAAAACGTCACTTATTGGAGAGAGCAAGCCTTTGCCAATAAGCAGAGGTCCAATTCCAATACTGCCACAAAAATTGAAGCCTTTTCTGCTGATGAAATTTTGTTATGAGTGTTGCAGTGACTGCTTTGGAGCCACATACACAATAGGTTTCACTGAACTGTTATTTTGGACATACATCTGGTTCATTTTGTAGGTGAGATGCTCCACTGTAGCGTCTCTGCTCTCATGTACCTTTTTAGCTGTCATTCACCTCTCACATGTTGCAAACAATTCACAGACTGCCTAGTTTCAGAGATACTGCCATTGACCCAAAAGACAATAATGAACCCTTTTTGCAGCTCTGATAAATTGCACTTTTTGCCCAAGACATCACCAAGGGATATGACACCTTATATATCCACCACACCAACTCATGAAATATGACTTCCTTCATGAGCTTTGTCAACAGTAGGAAGGGGATTACATGTACATGTGCTAGTATACTCAAGTTCTAAGTTTTAATGTATACGCTGGATGATAATATTGTTGCTTGGTTAAGCAAACAACTGTTCCAGAAATTTTATTTGAGAGAGTATCTTAATGGACAGCATGTAAAGTCAATATGCTACAGCAAAAAGTCAGAATTTACTGTATACCTCTCAAACCATTCTTACTTGGTGGAGGTGCAAATAGTTTTTTTCATGAAAGAGGTTACCTAGAATTTAACCATGATGTCCTAGGATAAGGATAGGTCATCAATGTGTGACTGATGAAGGTCCATCCCCTGAGATCCTTTTCAATCATCATAAAGATGATTGCTGGAGTGTTGTAGGCTAATCAATTTGGCCAGATGAATGAGAGTTGCCATGTTTGGTACTATCAGTCAGACCAAGATCAAATATGTGTACTTGCTTATTACCAGACAAAGCTGCAGAAACATGACTGTGCCCTCTCAGATACTAGCTCTCTGCTATCTGTAAATTTGTAATGAATGTAATAAAATCAGCACTTATGATACAATATTGATATACACATTGTGTATTTAGTACTATACTGTTATATTATACCGTTTCTCTATGTGTTCCCAAGTATGTAAGTATTTCATATAAGAAACAGCTAAAACTTGTCATCACAGATAAAAGGCAAGATTGGCAAGTTGGCATTTGGTAAATTTCAGAATATTTTAGAATATAACTCAAAGCACCAATGCTCAAATATGTCCTTTGCTTTTGCTTTACTTTTACTTTTGCTCTTGGTCCAACATACAGTTAGGGCCAGAAATATTTGGACAGTGACACAAGTTTTGTTATTTTAGCTGTTTACTAAAACATGTTCAGAAATACAATTATATATATAATATGGGCTGAAAGTGCACACTCCCAGCTGCAATATGAGAGTTTCCACATCCAAATCGGAGAAAGGGTTTAGGAATCATAGCTCTGTAATGCATAGCCTCCTCTTTTTCAAGGGACCAAAAGTAATTGGACAATGGACTCTAAGGGCTGCAATTAACTCTGAAGGCGTCTCCCTCGTAAACCTGTAATCAATGAAGTAGTTAAAAGGTCTGGGGTTGATTCCAGGTGTGTGGTTTTGCATTTGGAAGCTGTTGCTGTGACCAGGCAACATGCGGTCAAAGGAACTCTCAATTGAGGTGAAGCAGAACATCCTGAGGCTGAAAAAAAAGAAAAAATCCATCAGAGAGATAGCAGACATGCTTGGAGTAGCAAAATCAACAGTCGGGTACATTCTGAGAAAAAAGGAATTGACTGGTGAGCTTGGGAACTCAAAAAGGCCTGGGCGTCCACGGATGACAACAGTGGTGGATGATCGCCGCATACTTTCTTTGGTGAAGAAGAACCCGTTCACAACATCAACTGAAGTCCAGAACACTCTCAGTGAAGTAGGTGTATCTGTCTCTAAGTCAACAGTAAAGAGAAGACTCAATGAAAGTAAATACAAAGGGTTCACATCTAGATGCAAATCATTCATCAATTCCAAAAATAGACAGGCCAGAGTTAAATTTGCTGAAAAACACCTCAAGAAGCCAGCTCAGTTCTGGAAAAGTATTCTATGGACAGATGAGACAAAGATCAACCTGTACCAGAATGATGGGAAGAAAAAAGTTTGGAGAAGAAAGGGAACGGCACATGATCCAAGGCACACCACATCCTCTGTAAAACATGGTGGAGGCAACATGATGGCATGGGCATGCATGGCTTTCAATGGCACTGGGTCACTTGTGTTTATTGATGACATAACAGCAGACAAGAGTAGCCGGATGAATTCTGAAGTGTACCGGGATATACTTTCAGCCCAGATTCAGCCAAATGCTGCCAAGTTGACCGGACGGCGCTTCATAGTACAGATGGACAATGACCCCAAGCATACAGCAAAAGCTACCCAGGAGTTCATGAGTACACAAAAATTGGAACATTCTGCAATGGCCAAGTCAATCACCAGATCTTAACCCAATTGAGCATGCATTTCACTTACTCAAATCCAGACTTAAGACGGAAAGACCCACAAACAAGCAAGACCTGAAGGCTACGGCTGTAAAGGCCTGGCAAAGCATTAAGAAGGAGGAAACCCAGCGTTTGGTGATGTCCATGGGTTCCAGACTTAAGGCAGTGATTGCCTCCAAAGGATTCGCAACAAAATATTGAAAATAAAAATATTTTGTTTGGGTTATGTTTATTTGTCCAATTACTTTTGAGCTCCTAAAATGTGGAGTGTTTGTAAAGAAATGTGTACAATTCCTACATTTTCTATCAGATATTTTTGTTCAACCCTTCAAATTAAACGTTACAATCTGCACTTGAATTCTGTTGTAGAGGTTTCATTTCAAATCCAATGTGGTGGCATGCAGAGCCCAACTCGCGAAAATTGTGTCACTGTCCAAATATTTCTGGCCCTAACTGTATGACAAGATTATTATTTTCTTGTTTAAAACAAAAAAATGATTTCTCAAAACTGTGTCATGAGATGTCTACTGTACTGTATGAACTATATGGGGCAAATTTTATCAAGCTTCTATGCTAACTGGTGTAGAAAAGTTGAACTTTTTGGTGCATGTCCAAGTTTGTGACCAAGTTTGTAACTCTTTAGCTTTTTCTGATACCTTCTTTCACACATTAGACCACAAATCTACTTAAGCCATTAGCAGAAGTATATTTCGGTTCTGGTGCACAGGCGACCCTACATGGACCCCAATTATTATAACACAGGGCAAATTAAGACAGGTTTACATAATGCCTGTCCTAATAAACCTCCCCTTCTGTGTAGCCACCCACTGGTTTCAGAATTTCAGCATGGCAAGGGTTTTCCTAGCATGTCATGATATTATAATATATTGAATTTATTTTGTGAGAAATTGTAGTCATTAGACACATTCAAGAGAAGGTAAAGGTGGACAAATCTGTAATATCTACAGTACAGACCAAAGGTTTGGACACACCTTCTCATTCAAAGAGTTTTCTGTATTTTCATGACTATGAAAATTGTAGATTCACACTGAAGGCATCAAAACTATGAATTAACACATGTGGAATTATCTACTTAACAAAAAAGTGTGATTACTACTTTGCACACTCTTGGCATTCTCTTGATGAGCTTCAAGAGGTAGTCACTTGAAATGGTTTTCACTTCACAGGTATGCCCTGTCAGGTTTAATAAGTGGGATTTCTTGCCTTACAAATTGGGTTGGGACCATGAGTTGTGTTGGGCAGAGGTCTGGTGGATACACAGCTGATAGTCCTACTGAATATAGACTGTTAGAATTTGTATTATGGCAAAAAAAAAGCTAAGTAAAGAAAAACGAGTGGCCATCATTACTTTAAGAAATGAAGGTTAGTCAGTCCGAAAAATTGGGAAAACTTTGAAAGTGTCCCCAAGTGCAGTCTCAAAAACCATCAAGCGCTACAAACAAACTGTCTCACATGAGGACCGCCCCAGGAAAGGAAGACCAAGAGTCACCTCTGCTGCGGAGGATAAGTTCATCCGAGTCACCATCCTCAGAAATCGCAGGTTAACAGCAGCTCAGATTAGAGACCAGGTCAATGCCACACAGAGTTCTAGCAGCAGACACATCTCTACAACAACTGTTAAGAGGAGACTGTGTGCAGCAGGCCTTCATGGTAAAATAGCTGCTAGGCAAGTGAAGACAAAAGGGCCAACAAGTGCTAAGCATCTCTGGGAACTCCTTCAAGACTGTTGAAATACCATTTCAGGTGACTACCTCTTGAAGCTCATCAAGAGAATGCCAAGAGTGTGCAAAGCAGTAATCAAAGCAAAAGGTGGCTACTTTGAAGAACCTAGAATATAAGACATATTTTCAGTTGTTTCACACTTTTTGTTAAGTATATAATTCCACATGTGTTAATTCATAGTTTTGATGCCTTCAGTGTGAATCTACAATTTTCATAGTCATGAAAATGCAGAAAACTCTTTGAATGAGAAGGTGTGTTCAAACTTTTGGTCTGTTCTGTATGTCAATTTTCTCCTTCTCAGTATTTCCAACAGAGGCCTTAGCTGATTCCTCTTACGCAAGGTCATAGGAGACAGATCTTGATATATAGATAACGCTGCCCCTTCTATTGTGGGTGAAGAAGTCACTCTAGCGGTAGATAGTACAAGCTCTTTAGATTTAAAGCTGGTCAAATATCACATCTCGAGGAGGCTCGTGTGGTTGAGGAGGGGGTCTAAGGGCCCTATGTGCTCTGTCCATGCTCAGATCTCCCGCCGCGGGACCCAGAAGAGAGGTGAAGAAAGTGGTTAAGGTGCGTTCCAGGGCCTCAGGAGCAATAGATTCTGGAATACCTTTGATCCTTAAATTATTTCTTCTCCCGCAATTGTCCTGTTCTTCAACCAGGGAATAAAGATAATTTACATGGGCTTGACTGTTATCTAAGTTTCTAGTCACCGCCGTGTGAAATTCTATGCCTGCTGCATGCGCAGTTTCCAAGGCCTCAACTCTTGCATTAATATGACGCAGGTCCTGTTTAATATCTTTGAGCTCAGACAGGACTGGTTCTATAGTGCTCGACAATAAAGATTTCAGAAATGATTTAGAAATGACCTGATCCTCCCCTCTGTGTTGTTCCTCCTGGTCGCTGTCTGGTTCCGCGTCCAAGCAGTCTTCTGTCTGTGAAGAAGGCGGGAGATGCTTAGCGGGCGCCATCTTGGACACCGGGGCCTGCACTGAAGCGGGATTCTTTCGCATATAATGGTCCATGTCACCTTGTGCTGCGGTGGATTTTCCAGGTCCTGGGGTGTCTTTAGGTCTCTCTTTGGAGGGCTTGCCCATGATTGCCTGGTAAGGTAGATTATTTCAGCCCAGATAGTTCAGGTCTGCAGCTGAGCTCAGCCTCGTGCGTACATCCGGCTCGGCCGCGAAACTCCGCCCCCACTGTGATTATTTTTTTTCACCACGATCAAAGCTGTTAAATAATCTCCAAGCCCTTAGCTGTGAGATTTCAGCACCTCATGCAATGCTATCCCATTCTAAAGCACCGCCATAAAAAGGCGGCGGTATTGGATAAAGCCCATTAATGATCACCGTAAAAAGGTAAATGAACAATTATTAAGGGGTTAACTTGTCTCCCATTATGATTCTTATGTGTTTAACAAACCAAGTTTTTTATGAGATATCAATTTCCACCTCATTGTCAATTGTGTCAGCGCAGGATCTAAAGATAATGAAAATCCATGTGACACTAAGTGTTATACTTATGTACTTTGATTTTGCAACATTTCAGATGGTTCCCTTCTCATTACCTCCACAGCTAAAATTAAGGATCCTATTGCTGTAATGATTATTTCATCTATGCTAGGTGGTTGTCTGATTGCCACAACTGGTGGCTCATTGTAGATTTAGTTCTCATTGTCATCTCTCTAATAACAGACAGCAGGTCTTTTGTCAAGTAAATACTGCCTAGAGCTGGAAATGATGAATCCACAACTGATATAAAAGCCCTTTATTTTTAAAATGATCCTGGTAGAGGATTTCACTTGGAGTTTTCACTGCCTGAGATCATGGTTCTGTGCATGCAGTGATAAATTAGTCTAACATTTTGTTCACTCTGTATGTTTATATGTGGTGACCAATGTTGGAATAGCATTTGAGTGCCTTCTCACTGCTTGTTAGTTGTTCAGCAGCACTTTAAGGCCTCTTTCACATGGGCGTCACGGATTCAGTCCGGATGCATTCCGGAAAATCTGCACGCATCCGCACCAATCTGCACGCAATCGCAGTCAGTTTTGACTGCGATTGCGTATGTTCTTTCAGTTTTTTCTGCGCGGGTGCAAAGCGTTTTGATGCGTTTTTCACGCGCGTGATAAAAAACTGAATGTTTACAAACAACATCTCTTAGCAACCATCAGGGAATCACTTCCGTGCAGATGCAATGCATTATTCACGCAGCCCCATTCACTTCAATGGGGCAGGGCTGCGTGAAAAATGCAGAATATAGAACATGCTGCGATTTTTACGCAACGGCAAACTGATGCGTGAAAAAAATCGCCCATGTGAAAAGCCCCATTGAAATGAATGGGTCAGGATTCAGTGCGGGTGCAATGCGCTCGCATCACGCATTGCACCCGCTCGGAAATCTCACCCGTGTGAAAGGGGCCTAAGAGGTAAGTGCACATTATGCTATGATACATGGAGGGCCACTATGTTGTGTTTTAAGTGTATGAATAGTGATAACAGATTGCTTTGAGTATTATACACATTTCTGGGGAAACAGAACAAATATTTCTGAAATATTTCTTAAGACAGTAAGATTCTGTTAAGTTTTCATCATCTTTTTATGCTATTCAGCAGGTAAATTGATAAAGGCATTGTATGAGTTATATACAATGCATAATTTATTTGTATTGTGGTATATTCCAAATGATAATTGTTAACTGTTCAAACACATCCTTATTTTACTGCACTCACATTAGGGCATTATAGTGTTCCGTTATAACAGAGTTATAATAGAATATAACTTAACTGATTTTCAGCCTTAGGCTTCATACACATGACAGTGAATAATAGTCGTGTGACGAGCATTTAAGTAACGGCCATCACACGGCCATTTTTGGCACCAATGAAAGTCTATGGGGCTATTCACATGGCTGTTCTTTTAATGGCCAGTGAATAGCATCCGTCCAAAAATAGGACATGTCCTATTTTTGGCTGTTTCCATGGCCAGACAGACCCATTGAAATCAATGGGACTATTTTTAACTGCCGATTGACGGGAGTGTTCCTGTCTAACGGGTAAACTTTACCTATATGCCCATTTAGGGGTTAAAAAAACAAAAATATGTATATTGTATGGTAACGAGGGAGCGCGCAGTGACGTCATCGCACACATTGCAGGTCCTTTGGCCGGCCCTGTTCAGAGAAGAGAGAAGATACTGCTGCAGTGTGAGCAAGTGAATAAGGTGAGGTTTTTGTTGTAAAATCAACAAAAAAAGCTGTTGGTCACTATGGGGGCATTATTTAAAACATGGGGGAAATTATTTAAGATGGGGACAGTAAAAAAAATTCTTACACTATGGGGGACATTATTTTAGCTGTGGGCCTACATGGGGGCACTATTAAAGCTGTAGACAGTAAAAAAAATTCCTACACTATGGGGACATTATTTTACAAGGGGCTCACATGGGGGCATTATTAAAGCTGTGGGCTGTAAAAAAAACACACACACACACCATGGGGGACATTATTTTTAGCTTGGGGCCTACATGGGGACATTATTAAAGCTGGGGACACTATAAAAAATTATTTACACCATGGGGGACATAATTTTAGCTGGGGCACTGTATGGGGGGGCACTATTCTTTGGGTGTTCTCAGAAGGGTGGATCTAGAAATAACTGCCAATCCAATTCATCCATTTTTAATGTCCATTTTTAACGGACATGAAAAACTTATGCAAAATGGACATGAAAAATTGACACACAGCCAGAAAATGTATGCAGACACTGATGCAAACGGCCATGAAAAGTTGACAGTGTGTCATGTGCATGTAGCGTTATGGGAAAATTCATAAACAAATAATAAAATTGAACATTCCAGAATGTTTAAAAATAAACACCAATACATATGTGTCCTTCCTTACATTTTCAAGATTTCTAGTGCAAGGTCACTAGCTATGTTTATTGCTGTTCTTGCAACTCTTTAAATGTAGGTGGGGCTTAACAGAAGGAGGTAGAACCAGACTCATTTGCAATAATTTGTTCCAGAAATATGCGCCTGCTCCTAATTGGCGGTGATTTCAGTTTCTGGTACATTGACAAGAGAATTGCAGCTCTTAATAAATTTACTGCATCTTACTCCATATACTTTTTATTTAGATTGGTGTATAAAACTAGTAAATGGGTGAAAAGATTTTATTCTATATGTGTTTATGTATGGCCACCCAGTGGTTGTGATGTGCATAGCAACCTTTCAAGGGTTTTGCTTGCATATCACAGTATGACACCCCCACCACCATGCTTGACTGTAGACAAGACACACTTGTCTTTGTACTCCTCACCTGGTTGCTGCCACACATGCTTGACACCATCTGAACCAGATAAGTTTATATTGGTCACATTAGACCACAGGACATGGTTCCAATAATATATGTCCTTAGTCTGCTTTCCTTCAGCTAACTGTGTGTGGACTTTCTTGTGCATCATATTTAGAAGAGACATCCTTCTGAGACGACAGCCATGCAGACCAATTTGATGCACTGTGGCGTGTATAGTCTGAGCGCAGACAGACTGACCCCCCACCACTTTAACCTCTGCAGAAATGCTGGCAGAACTCATCATTCTAATTTGAAAAGACAACTTCTGGATATGAAGAGCACGTGCACTCAACTTCCAAGGCAAGGCCTATTCTGAGTGGAAACTGTCTTGTTAAACCACTGTATTGTCTTGGCCAGCATGCTGCAGCTCAGTTGCAAGGTGTTGGCAATCTTCGTATAGCCTAAGCCATTTTTATGTAGAGCAACAATTCATTTTTTAAGATTCTTAGAGAGTTCTTTGCTATGTTCTAGTGCCATGTTGAACTTCTAGTGACCAGTATGAGAGAGTTTAAGAGCGATAGAACAAATTTAACAAACCTACTCCCTATTTACACCTGAGACCTTGTGGGACTAATGAGTCACATGACACTAGGGGGGGAAAATGGCTAGAGATGAGCGAACATACTCCTCCGAGCTTGGTGTCCGCTCGAGTATTAGGGTATTTGCATATGCTCGATACTCGGATGAGCATATCGCGATCCTCGAGGAAATGGCAACTTTCTCTTCCTGCATGTTAGCCACCTTTTTTCAGCCAAAAAACATGCAGGAGAGTTTTTGGTACCTCCTAGCATCACGTGGGGCCCCTACAAGTCGATAGCAGGGATTGGCTGGCAAGATCAGATGACCTGGGAATATAAGAATCTGGTCCCGCGCTGCTCGCATCATATGCCGTCTGCATAAGATTAGGGATAGAGCTGCTGTCTGTCAAGGAGAGTGTTAGGGCCTGAATTTAGATGTTGGTTAGGCAGGAATCACCCACAAAGAACCCAACAGGGCTACAAGCACCTTTTTTTTTTGGTCTCCTCCTCTCGGCTGCTGGCTGGGACTTGTAGTGCAGCTACCGCCATCTTGGCTGCACACTGTACACAGTGACTGGTGGCAGAAGGGACAGCACACAGATCCAAAAGAAATTGCCCAAAGTCCTCTCAGTACTCATTTTTGCTGCTGCTGTACCTTGGCTTGCTGAGATCTGTAATGCAGTCTAGGGAATATGTTTTTTTCTCTCAATTCTATACACTACAGTCCAGTGAACAATTATGTAGTGTACTGTACAGTAGCGTCAGTCTAGGGAATACATTTTTCTGTCATTTCTATACACTACAGTCCAGTGAACAATTATGTAGTGTACTGTACAGTAGCGTCAGTCTAGGAAATACGTTTTTCTCTCATTTCAATACCCTACAGTCCAGTGAACAATTATGTAGTGTAGTGTACAGTAGCGTCAGTCTAGGGAATACGTTTTTCTCTCATTTCTATACACTACAGTCCAGTGAACAATTATGTAGTGTACTGTATAGTAGCGTCAGTCTAGGGAATATGTTTTTCTCTCATTTCTATACACTACAGTCCAGTGAACAATTATGTAGTGTACTGTACAGTAGCGTCAGTCTAGGGAATACGTTTTTCTCTCATTTCTAAACACTACAGTCCAGAGAACAATTATGTAGTGTACTGTACAGTAGCGTCAGTCTAGGGAATATGTTTTTCTCTCATTTCTATACACTACAGTCCAGTGAACAATTATGTAGTGTAGTGTACAGTAGCGTCAGTCTAGGGAATACGTTTTTCTCTCATTTCTATACACTACAGTCCAGTGAACAATTATGTAGTGTACTGTATAGTAGCGTCAGTCTAGGGAATACGTTTTTCTCTCATTTCTATACACTACAGTCCAGTGAACAATTATGTAGTGTACTGTACAGTAGCGTCAGTCTAGGGAATACGTTTTTCTCTCATTTCTAAACACTACAGTCCAGAGAACAATTATGTAGTGTACTGTACAGTAGCGTCAGTCTAGGGAATATGTTTTTCTCTCATTTCTATACACTACAGTCCAGTGAACAATTATGTAGTGTAGTGTACAGTAGCGTCAGTCTAGGGAATACGTTTTTCTCTCATTTCTATACACTACAGTCCAGTGAACAATTATGTAGTGTACTGTATAGTAGCGTCAGTCTATAAAATACGTATTTTCTCTCAGTTATATGTACTACAGTCGAGTGAAAAATGTAGTGGTTTGCGGTAAAATAGCCGCCATTTAAAGACTACATTTTTTTCTCATTTATATGTACTTCAGTCCAGTGAAAAATGTAGTGGTTTGCGGTAAAACAGCCGCCATTTAAAGACTACGATTTTTTCTCATTTATATATACTACAGTCCAGTGAACAATTCTGTAGTGTGCTGTACAGCAGCGTCAGTCTATAAAATACGTATTTTCTCAGTTATATGTACTATAGTCCAGTGAAAAATGGAGTGGTTTGCGGTAAAATAGCCGCCATTTAAAGACTACATTTTTTTCTCATTTGTATATACTACAGTCCAGTGAACAATTCTGTAGTGTGCTGTACAGCAGCATCAGTCTATAAAATACATATTTTCTCAGTTATATGTACTACAGTCCAGTGAAAAATGGAGTGGTTTGCGGTAAAATAGCTGCCATTTAAAGACTATGTTTTTTTCTCATTTATATATACTACAGTCCAGTGAACAATTCTGTAGTGTGCTGTACACCAGCGTCAACCTATAAAATACATATTTTCTCAGTTATATGTAGTACAGTCCAGTGAAAAATGGAGTGGTTTGCGGTACAATAGCCACCATTTAAAGACTACATTTTTTCACAGTTATATGTACTACAGTCCAGTGAAAAATGGAGCGGTTTGCGGTACAATAGCCGCCATTTAAGGACTATGTATTTTCTCAGTTATATGTACTACAGTCCAGTGAAAAATGGAGTGGTTTGTGGTAAAATAGCCGCCATTTAAAGACTATGTTTTTTTCTCATTTATATATACTACAGTCCAGTG
>ONZH01030763.1:0-117170 GCA_900303285.1 Rhinella marina | reverse complement strand
ATGACTAAGAAAGGGACGGATGTCTCTGTGTGGTCTGATGCAGCATTGCAAGCCTTCTCTGCTGTAAAGGAGTGCTTTTCCTCTGCCCCTATATTGGTGCAGCCAGATGTGTCACAAACCTTTCATTGTGGAGGTTGACGGCATCCGATGTGGGGGTAGGAGCTGTGTTATCACAAGGCCCGTCACCTGGTAAATGGCGGCCCATGTGCTTTTTTTCGAAGAAACTCTCTGTGGCGGAGAGAAATTATGATGGGGTACCGAGAGTTACTGGCCATTAAGTTGGCTTTTGAGGAATGGCGTCATTGGTTGGAAGGGGCGAATCATCCCAATCACGGTATTCACTGATCACAAAAATCTGGCTTACCTGGAGTCGGCTAGACGACTTAATCCGAGGCAGGCCAGATGGTCTTTGTTCTTCACCAGATTCAATTTCATTGTCACATACCGTCCTGGGGTTAGAATGTGAAGGCGGATGCCTTGTCACGTAGTTTTCCCGGGGTGGTGATTTTGAAGATCCTAGCCCTATACTGTCTGAAGGAGTGGTGATATCCGCTCTTTACCCTGATCTTGAGGCTAAAGTGCTTGAGGCCCAGGGAGATGCGCCGGAGTCTTGCCCCTCCCGGGAAGTTGTTTGTTCCTTCTGATTTGCGTTATAAGGTTTTTGAGGAGCATCATTCTTCGGTGCTTGCGGGACACCCTGGGAGTAAATCCACTGTCGACCTCATCTCTCGTAGATTCTGGTGGCCAGGTCTGCGTAAGTGTGTTGAGGAATATGTGTCAGCCTGTAGTGTCTGCGCACGCTCTAAGGTGACACATACTCGTCCTTCTGGACCCCTACTTCCATTACCCATCCCGTCCAGACCATGGACTCACCTATCCATGGACTTCATCACTGATCTGCCTGAGTCGTCTGGTAAGACAGTTATTCTGGTGGTTGTAGATCGTTTTAGTAAAATGGCGCACTTTATTGCATTACCCGGACTCCCCAATGCTAAAACTCTTGCACAAGTGTTTGTTGACAATATTGTGAAACTTCATGGCATTCCCACTGACGTTGTCTCTGATCGTGGGCCTCAGTTTGTGTCCAGATTCTGGAGGGCGTTCTGTACTCGGCTCGGGGTACAACTGTCTTTCTCTTCTGCCTTTCATCCCCAGACGAATGGACAGACTGAGCGTACCAATCAGAATCTGGAGACTTATTTGAGATGCTTTGTCTCTGAGAACCAGGAGGAGTGGTCCTCGTTTTTGTCTCTGGCTGAGTTTGCCATAAATAATCGCAGACAGGACTCCACTGGTAAGTCACCATTTTTTGGTGCATATGGCTTTCACCCGCAGTTTGGCACATTTTGTGGTTCTGATACTTCTGGTATTCCTGAGGAAGAACGTTTTTTCGTCATCATTGTCTTCCATATGGCGAAAAATTCAAAGTAACTTGATAAATATGGGTAACAAGTACAAACGTGTGGCTGACAGGAGACGCATGAATGGTCCGGACCTAAATGTGGGTGATTCTGTGTGGCTGTCTACTAGGAACATTAAGTTGAAAGTTCCTTCATGGAAGTTGGGTCCAAGATTTATTGGCCCATATAAAATCACGGCCATTATTAATCCTGTAGCATTTCGTCTTGAACTTCCGCAGGCCCTGAAAATCCATAATGTGTTTCACAGATGTTTGTTGAAGAGGTATGTTGAACCTCTGGAGCCATCTCCCTTGCCACCCGCGCCTGTCTTGGTGGATGGTAATTTGGAATTTCAGATTGTCAAGATCATTGATTCTCGAGTCTTCGTGGGACCCTTCAATATCTGGTTCATTGGAAGGGTTATGGTCCTGAGGAGAGGTCATGGGTACCGGCATCTGACGTGAATGCCAGTCGTTTGGTAAAAGCCTTTCACAGATGTCACCCTGATAAAGTTGGTCCTGGGTGCCCGGAGGTCACCCGTAAAAGGGGGGGTAATGTCACGAGTGGTCTTGCGTCTGGAATCAGACGTTCTGCGCGGCTTTCTAAGTGACAGGTTTGACAGGCTATTCCCTGTGGTTTGGGTGCTGTTCTCCACACCCCTTTCCCTCAGCTGTTGCCGCTTGGCAATTAGCTGTCTCCTACTTACCTCTTCCTCTCCCAGTATCCCTTGCGGTTTATATCTGCTACATACCTGTTGAGAGTGGTGTGGATCTCGGCTGAGATCCTGTTGCTGAGTTCTACTTAAAGTTAAGTGTTTTCCCTTCCTTTGGTTATTCCTGTTTGAGTCTCCTGTTCCTCCTTACGCTTGGAGGAACAGGTTACTCTCTTGTGTCATTAGACTGCAGGGTGTTCTAGGGTTTACTCAGATTAGGTTCCTGTGTATGAGCTTTCCTACCACCCGGGTTAGTTCATACTGGTAGCCAGCTAGGGCCTAGTCTTAGGGTCCCCTGCAGGAGGTGACCAGTTCCCTGGTTTTGTCTGTTCCCATCCCTCATACGCTCGGTGTGGCTTTTCCCCCCACACCCGAGCGTGACACCCGAGCATTTTAGTGCTCGCTCATCTCTAGTGCTCGCTCATCTCTAATTGGGTTACATTGTAAACAGATATAAGTGTATGCATACCTTATATGTAACTTTTGTATTTTCTGTCTTGTTCATTTTAAACGCACACATGGACAGAGGCCAGTGACGTAGCTATAGAGGAATAAGGGGAAGCAGGTGCTACGGGAGGAACTCAGAAGGTCAGGAACCCAGAAGGAGGACTGAAAAATGTTATTGTCAGGGCCCACTCAACAGTATTATACGACATTATATACAGTGACATGACATACAGTATATACGTGCAGGAAAAGGACTGGCCTGGTCTCAGAGTTATCTTGACTAGCCGCAGGAATGATGGTTGGACGGGAGTATGTAGTTGCATGGGGGGCCGGGGGGGCATTAAAAAATTTGCTGTAGGGCCCAGTTACTTCTAGTTATACCACTAAGGGCTTGTTCACATCACCGTTAGGGATTCCGTTCAGGCTTTCCGTTATAACATCGTTATAACGGAAAGAAACGGAATCCCTAGGACGGACATCAAAACGGACACTTTTAAGAGGCATTCCGTTTTGATCCGTCATAATAGAAGCCTATGGGAAAGCATAACGGATCCGTCTGGTTGCCGTTATGCTGGACGGAAAACAAAGTTCTGTCGACAGGACTTTGGTTTCCGTCCAGCATAACGGCATCCAGATGGATCCGTTATGCTTTCCCATAGGCTTTTATTATGACGGATCAAAACGGAATGCCTCTTAAAGGTGTCCGTTTTGATGTCCGTCCTGGGGATTCCGTTTCTTTCCGTTATAACGATGTTATAACGGAAAGCCTGAACGGAATCCCTAACGGTGATGTGAACAAGCCCTAACAGAGGCATCGCATGTTTTACAACATGACAATAAACTAATAATTGCATTATACTCTATCTGTCTGAGTACTAAAATCTCTTCTAAGACGATAGTAACAGTATATACTCGATATGTATCGTAACATCTACTCAATGGGCTCTCGGAAAGGGGGGCTATATGCTATCTTTACCTGGGCAGTATATATGGTGCATTTATATGTGTTGGTTTTGCGGCATTTTCCCTTGCAGCAATACATACAAATTTCCAGCATAAAAATGTTGTGTTTATCCAAAGCTGTGGAAAAAATACCACAAAGCCATCATGTCAAAATTCACTCCTTCACACATGCTCACAATGCTGGAAAAATATTGCACCTGTGAAAGAAAACACACATCAACTCTTCTTCATACTGTTGCTTTTAAAGTTTTTTAGTCGCATGTAGACTATTTAACCCCTTCAGGACACAGATTTTGGAAATCTGGCATGTCACTTTATGTGGGAATATCTTTGGACCACTTTTACTTATCCAAGCCATTCTGAGATTGTTTTCTAGTGACACATTTTACTTCATGATAACGGTAAATTTGAGTCAATATAAATCAACTTTATTTATTTTAAAATATCCTAAATTTAAAGAACATTTTGAAAAATTTATAATTTTCAAAATGTGAATTTCTCTGCAGATAGTGATACCTCACAAAATAGTTATTTTTTTTACATTCCCCGTATGTCTACTTTATGTTGTCATAATTTTGTAGATGCAATTTTATTTTTGAAGACATTAGAAGGCTTAGAAATTTAGAAGCGATTCTTAAAATGTTTACAGAAATTTTGAATGCCAACTTTTTAAAGGAACAGTTTAGTTATGAAGTCCCTTTGTGAGGCTTACATAGTAAAACCACCCATAAATGACACTGTTTTAGAAACTACAACCCTCTGTTTACCCTTTCTATACAGTGGTCGCTACGGACTGTGTCATGGAAGGGATTAAATGGCTGACATCGGTGCCAGCACCAGTTGGGCGTAGCTGCAGAGTGTCAGCTGTATAGTACAGCTGAGACTCGCAGCTACCGCCGTTCGTCCATCCTGAATTTCAGTGTGCAGGGAGTGCGGGTTGCAGGCGCCCACTCGCCATCCTCATGATTATTGGGGGCCCGATCAGGCATGGGCCACATTGGTGGCAGCAGGGTGGGGGGGTGTTTATTTATACATTATACAAGGTTCTGATCCCCAGAGTCACGAACTGGTTCCTCATTGGTCCCAGGTCGGTTAGTTGAGACCCCTGGCTGTGTGTAACAGCCAGGATCTCAGCACTGTCACCATGTCTAGAAACGTGGTGACAGTTTAATGCCAAGACAAATATACTCGTATAACATAAAAGGGTAAATGATTTGCTATTGACTTTAAAACATCTGGCCTCAGTATTTTTGACCTAAAAAAGCCATCAAAATGTAAATAAGACATAATGCAAACAAGACACAGCAAAACTTTGTGAATGCAGCCTTAGGCCACATTTACGTCCCCAAATAACCTTTGCGCCGCAATCTGTAATGGATATTCGGCAAAAAGGGGTGTATATCTCCTTCAGCACAAGAACGTGTATGTGTATAGGAGAGCCTGGAGGGAGTCAGGAGAGATAGGTGTCGGAGGAACGATTGTAAGGCCACACTTAGTTAGATGGTGTTTGTCTAGAATTATGACTTACACCAGATTTTATTTGTAATCAGTGAAGAAATCCAGGTAATTCCAAAGGGTTCACTTACTTTTTCTTACAACTGTATTACTCTGATCAGAATGATAATTTCCAATTTACTAAAACAATAGCTTACAGTTTTATGTATGTACTGAGTAAGGCCCTGTTCACACGACTGTATTTTCAGTCAGTGTCCGATCCAATTTTTTTGCTGATAACACCCGGATCCATTAATTTCTATAGGGCTGCAAAAATGCAGACAGTACACAGATGTCATCCTTGTGCTGTCCACATCTGTGCGGCGGTGAACATGTCCTATTCTGGTCTGTTTGGGGACAAGAATAGGCATTTAGACAATGGGGTCTGTGAAAAGTGCGGGATGCACACGGAGGGTATTTGCATATTGGGGATCCACTGTAAAACAGATACAGTTGTGTGAATTTAGTCTACCTGTAAACTATCAAAAGTTTTCTTACCATTGTTGCCTAGATGAAATCTCAGTGAATCACTGAGCACTAATGGCAACTCAATGAAAGGTTTCAGTTATTTCACCTTTTAAACACAGCACAGAAGACACATTTAGCTCTAAAGAGAATGGAGAATTTAATTGATCTGTACTTTTCTCTGAAGGAAAAGGAACAATAACTTTCAGTGATACAAGTGATATCAAAAGGATCACACATCTCTTGGTTTCATGTAAAGAAAAAAAAACATACTACAGTATAAAACACATTGCACAATGATAGATAACTGTAATATATAAATATTACTAATGAATGTCTACGTAAAATAAAATTGCAACTTTTGGGATTGTAAAAAACACAGTGGAATTCAGGCATATTACTTTTTTTATCCTAGCTAAGCTGGCAGCATGGGCAAACCCCTTCCCGACCGGCGCCGTACATGTATGGCGCTCGGGCGGTGCGGGGACATGACGCCCGCTCGCGGGTGCGGCGGGCGTCATGGCCGGCAAGTCTCTGCTGTTTCTAACAGCAGAGACTTGCCGCTTCTCACCTTCGTCGGCGGCGACTTCCAGGGCGTTACTGATGCCGTGTTCACACGTGATCACGGCATCAGGATGCGTCTGAACCCGGAAGCCTACGCTTCCGGGTGGTGTACAGACGCCCCGATTGGCCAATCGGGGTGTCTGTACACCATATGAAAACTGTAATCCTCGCTGGTGAGGATTACAGTTTTCAAACTGCAATTCTAATTCTGGCCACTAGATGGCAGGCCAGGATAAGAAATGAGCAATTCATGGATTTAACTGCATCTAATAAATCCATGATTGCTCATAAAGAAAAAAAACAAAACACAATAGATCAGATGATATTTGAGCTTTAAAATAATCACAGAAAAATTTTAAAAAAATGTTAAAAAATATATAAAAAATAAAAAAGATATAAAAGTTCAAATCACCCCCCTTTCCGTATAAGTAAAAAATAAATACCTAAATAACAATAAATATAGACATCATGGGTATTACCGTGACCGAAAACGCCCGTACTTTTAAAATATAAAAAAAAAATTTCAATACGGCGAATTGTGTGGCGGAAAAAAGCGTCCAAATGGCGATTCGCCGTTTTTGTCGCTTTTTTTTTTCTAAAAAAATTAAATAAAAAGTGATCAAAAAGTCATACACACCCCAGAATGGTATCAATAAAAACTTCAGACCGCCCCGCAAAAAATGAGACCCCATACAGCTCTGTACACATAAATACCAAAAAGTTATAGGGGTCAAGATATGACAAGGAAAAAAAAAAAAAAAAAGGGCAACTTTCTAATTATTTTATCACCATCTAAACGCAGGAAAAACTATACATATTAGGTATTGCCGGATTCGTACTGACCAGTAGAATGAAAGTAACCGGTCAGTTTTAATGCACATCGAACGCTGTAAATAAGAAACCCGTAGAACTGTAGCGGAATAGCGGTTTTCTTGCAATTTCACCCCATTTGGAATTTTTTTTCCTGCTTCCCACTACACCATATGCAATATTAAATGGTGGCGTTGGAAAGTACAACTTGTCCCGCAAAAAAACAAGCCCTCATACAGCTATGTGAACAGAAAAATAAAACAGTTATGGCTGTTTGAAGGCAGGGAGCGCAAAACGAAAATGCAGAACCGAAAAAACCTCCGGGGTAGAAAGGGTTAAATGGCAGATGAATTTTAGTGTTGATAAATTTAAAGAAATGCACCTAGACCTCAGTAATCATATGGCTACATACACATTAAATGGAATAAAACTGGGATCAACAGAACAAGAAAATAACATTTTAGGGTGTAGAAAAAGAGAAATAAAAACCTGTGATCCCAATGCAATATTAGCCCTTTAAAAATCCCTTATAAGGCCACATTTTGAATATGGAATTTTGTTTTGAGTTCCATATACTATAAAAGATATAGGAGAACTAGACAGGGTTCAGAGAAGAGCAACCAGATTATTAAATGTAATGTAAGGTCTCCCTTAGGCCTCTTTCAGACTAGCCTGTCCTGTGGGAGCATGATTTACGGGTTTGGACACTGCTCATTTCACTGTAGGGGCAGTAGTAGCAGTATAGAATAGAGATGAGCGAGCATACTCGTCCGAGCTTGGTGCTCGTTCGAGTATTAGGGTACTCGTAAGTGCTCGCTGCTCGGACGAGTATCTCGCCATACTCGAGGAAATGGCAACTTCCGCATCGTGCTTTTTTGGCGCCTATAACCACAGCCAATCACAAGCCAGGAGACTCTACGGTACACCCAGCATCACGTGGGGCCCTTACATGTCGATAGCAGGGGTTGGCTGGCCTGATCAGGTGACCCTGGAATATACTAGTGACTGGCCGCGGTGCTCGGCTCAGATGCCGTCTGGATGTCGTTAGGGATAGAGCTGCTGCCTTTCAGGGAGAGTGTTAGGGCCTGCATTTAGTTCTCTGTTAGGCAGGAATCACCCACAAAGAACCCAACAGCCCTTCTAAGGGCTAGAAGACATTTTTTTTTGGTCTCCTGGCTTGGCTGACTGGCTGGCACTAGTAGTGCAGCTATCGCTATAAATAACCCCCTTTTTTTATGTTATATCTCAGTGATACAAATCCATTGCACACAGCAGTGTGGAACCATTCTGTGTGTCACAGTTCAGCACACTCACTCCAATCCATATATACTGTCCAGGTGACACTTTCTGTACGTCACAGAATACAACCAAGTCATTTGCTACCAATAACGTATACAGCTTGATCCTAAAACTCTCTGTGCGACATTTGTCTGGGTCGCAGTCTAAATAGCCACCGTTAACAGGGTGTCAGTCAGTTCTACGATAGTTTCTGCACGTCACGTTCCAAAAAAAACAAAAATCCAAAACAAAATATACAAAAAAAAAATTAGTTTTTTTGTTGTTTTAGCTCAGTGATACAAATCCATTTTACTCAGCTGCGTGTAACCTTTCTGTGTGTCACAGTTCAGCACACTCGCTCCAATCCGTATATACTGTCCAGGTGACACTTTCTGTACGTCACAGAATACAACCAAGTCATTTGCTACCAATAACGTATACAGCTTGATCCTAAAAATCTCTGTGTGACATTTGTCTGGGTCGCAGTCTAAATAGCCACCGTTAACAGGGTGTCAGTCAGCTCTACCATAGTTTCTGCACGTCACGTTCCCAAAAAAACAAAATTAAAAAAAATATATAAAAAACAAAATGCATTAAAAAATTATTTTTTTGTCTGGGTCGCAGTCTAAATAGCCACCGTTAACAGGGTGTGAGTTAGGTCTCCGATAGTTCCTGCACGTCACGTTCCCAAAAAAACAAAATTAAAAAAAAAAAATTAGTTTTTTTGTTGTTTTAGCTCAGTGATACAAATCCATTTTACTCAGCTGCGTGTAACCTTTCTGTGTGTCACAGTTCAGCACACTCGCTCCAATCCGTATATACTGTCCAGGTGACACTTTCTGTACGTCACTTAATTCAACCAGACTGAACAAATTTGTGGGTTTCAGTACACCAGGCCCGTTTATTGTTTTTTTTTTATATCATACACTTATATACAAAAAATGTTGAACCCCAGGGCTAAGGGTCGAGGACGAGGGCGTGGGCATTTAATTACTGCAGGGGGCAGAGGCCGTGGTCCTGGGCAGGGTGAGACAGTACCTGCTGATGAGGGAGCTGTGGAACGCCGCAGAGCTACACTCCCTAGCTTCATGTCTCAACTTACAGGGACACGTGGTAGAGGACTGTTGAAACCACAACAGTGTGAACAGCTGATCTCGTGGATTGCGGACAATGCTTCAAGTAATTTGTCCACCAGTCAGTTTTCCACGCAGTCCACCCACGTTACCCAAGGGAGCACTCCTCTGGCTCCTCCACCTCAACCTCCTATCCCCCAGTCTGCCCCCTCCCAGGAAAATTTGGAATGCGATCCAGCATACTCTCAGGAACTGTTTTCTGGACCCTTCCCAGAGTCACAAACCATTTCTCAGGTTGCTTCTGACCTCGTTCCCGATGCCCAAGTTTTCCAACTGTCGCAGTCTGTGGGTGATGATGATGACAATGTTGACTTAGTGGAAGAAGTTTGTAAAGAGGTGTCGGACGATGAGGAGACACGGTTGTCAGACAGTGGTGAAGTTGTTGTTAGGGGAGGAATTCCCAGGGGGGAGCAGACTGAGGAATCGGAGGATGACGAGGTGACTGACCCAAGCTGGGTTGATAACTTGGTGGAGGCTGGGACCGAGAATGACCCTGGGGCCGCTCATGTACTGCCCACACCGAGGATTGTGGGGCCTACCTCGGTCACGGTCTCTCAGACGTACTATGCCTCCTCCTCCTCCTCCACCGAATTACCATCCGTGGGCACGGCGCCTTCAGTCGGTAGCTCTAGGCGCAGCAGCAGTGCCGTGGGTAAGCGCCAGCAGGCGGTGCTGAAACTGCTGAGCTTAGGTGACAAAAGGCACACCGCCCAAGAGCTGTTACAGGGCATCACGGCGCAGACCGATGTGTGGCTGGCACCGCTGAACCTCAAGCCAGGCATGGTTGTGTGTGACAACGGGCGTAACCTGGTGGCGGCTCTGCAACTCGGCAGACTGACACATGTACCATGCCTGGCCCACGTGTTCAATCTCATAGTTCAGCGGTTCCTCAAGACATACCCCAATCTGTCTGATTTGCTCACCAAGGTGCGCCGCATCTGTGCGCATTTCCGCAAGTCGACCACAGATGCTGCCACTCTCAGGGCAGCGCAGCGCCGCCTACAACTGTCCGCTCACCGACTGTTGTGCGACGTGCCCACGAGATGGAATTCCACATTAAACATGTTATCAAGAGTTTACCAGCAGCGCAGGGCGATTGTAGACTGCCAGATGTCAACTTCCACCAGAACTGGTAGTCAGGTCAGTCAGATTCCTCAAGTCTACAATGAGGAGTGGACGTGGATGTCTGATATCTGCCATTCTTAACTCTTGAGCGTGTATGGGCTGAAGAGGAGGACTTGGAGGAGGAGGAGGAAATGGAGAGTCAGGCCAGTGAGGAGAGGGAATTCTTACGTGTTGGGACTCTGGCGCACATGGCAGACTTCAGGTTAGGCTGCCTATCCCGTGACCCTCGCGTTACAAGAATTTTTTCAAACACCGATTACTGGGTGTTCACTCTCCTGGACCCACGGTACAAGCAGAACCTTTCCACTCTCATCCCTGTAGAGGAAAGGAGTATGAGAGTGAATAGATATCAACAGGCCCTGGTGCACAAGCTGAAACAATTCTTCCCATCTGACGCCGCTAGTGGCAGAGGGCATGGTTCTGTGGGCCAAGTAGCGGGGGAGAGGAGGCGAGCAGGCAGCTTGTCCAGCACTGGCAGGGGAATGCTCTCCAAGGCCTTTGCCACTTTTATGTCACCCCAGCAAGACACTGTCACCTGTCCCCAGTCTAGGCAGAGTAGGGGGGAGCTGTACAGAAAGATGGTGAGGGAGTACCTAGCTGACCATACCAACGTCCGTACCGATCACTCTGCTCCATACAACTACTGGGTTTCAAAGCTGGACACGTGGCCTGAACTGGCGCTGTACACCTTGGAGGTGCTGGCCTGCCCTGCCGCTAGCATGCTGTCAGAGCAGGTATTCAGTGCAGCTGGTGGCGTCATCACCGATAAGCGTACACGCCTGTCAACTGACAGCGCTGACAGGCTGACGCTTATTAAAATGAACAAAGCATGGATTTCACCGGAATTCAAATCTCCTCCGGGGGAAAGCAGCTAAAGATTTAAATAACTTATGTATCCGATTCCTCTTCTCTACTCCTCCTACTCCTCCTCCTCCTCCATATCGTCTTTGCCTAACGCTGACCCAAAAAACGCCATTTTTTAGAGGTCCAACTGGCACTCTTTTACCACAATTTTTCCAGAGGTCCACCTACAGGCCCTCTCTCCAAAAAAATTTTCCGGAGGTCCACCTACAGGCCCTCTCTTCAAACAATTTTTCAGGAGGGCCCCCTACAGGCCCTCTATTCAAACAATTTTTCCAGAGGTCCACCTACAGGCCCTCTCTCCAAAAAAGTTTTCCGGAGGTCCACCTACAGGCCCTCTCTTCAAACAATTTTTCAGGAGGGCCCCCTACAGGCCCTCTATTCAAACAATTTTTCCAGAGGTCCACCTACGGGCCCTCTCTCCAAAAAATTTTTCCGGAGGTCCACCTACAGGCCCTCTATTCAAACAATTTTTCCAGAGGTCCACCTACAGGCCCTCTCTCCAAAAATTTTTTCCAGAGGTCCACCTACAGGCCCTCTCTTCAAACAATTTTTACAGAGGTCCACCTACAGGCCCTCTGTCCAAACAATTTTTCCGGAGGTCCACCTACAGGCCCTCTCTCCAAACAATTTTTCCGGAGGTCCACCTACAGGCCCTCTCTCCAATTCCAGTTTCCAGTTTTATTTGCGCAAACTGCGTAAATTATTATTTTTGGGATAGGTGTGAAAAATAATATTACCTGCGTATCTATATTGCCTAACATTGGATACGGTAGCAAGTGGAAGACCAAACACATGCTGCCAACAGGGTTCCGCAAATTCCTGGTCCACCCGCAAATTCCTGGTCCACAATGTCAAGGAGCTCGAGGTTCTGTTGATGAGCAACAAGTCCTTCTGTACTGAAATCGCCGACAACGTCTCCATCTAAGAACCTAAAGACCATTGTGGAGAGAGCGGCACAGCTCGCCATCAAAGTGACGAACCCCAACGCCAGACTGCGCAGAGAAGATAACGAATAAATATCTCTGTGGTTATTTTTGCTAAATAAAAGTTAAATAAACACCAAAAAAAAATTGATCTGTTCCTGTGCCTGATCCACCCAAGTTGAATCTGTCCCATCATGAGAAAGTCCCCCCCAAGGAGTCCCCACTGTAACTTGCTTCCCATACAACTACCTCACCCCCCGACACTTGTGTCTCGCCATTGTCCACCACCTCCTCAGACAACACTGGTAAATCCACACTGTCAGCACACGGAGACTGCAAAAGGTCTTGCGAATTGGGGCAGAGAATGTTCTGGGCTAGCACATCAGGGAAGGGGTGACTATGGGGTTCCAGGGTGTACGTGACCACATGCAATCTCCATCTAAAAAGTCATGCCACACTTGATCGAGCTCATAATTGACAATTGTACCGGTTGATGCTAAATTTTTAAGTTGGGGTCCTGCGTCGTCATTCTAACTACAACCGGCTGTTGTCACCACCACACACGCTAGCCCAGGGGGCACTCCTCTGGCTCTTCCAGCTCAACCTTCTTCCCCCCAGCCTGCCCCCCCCCCACCTACAGGCCCTCTCTCCAAACAATTTACGTCTTTGTCCTATCTTTCTCTCTCTCCAAACCATTTTTCCGGATAGCTGCCATACACGGTTTTAAACTGAGTAGTATACATACCACACTTGATCAATCTCATAATTTACGACTGTACCGGTTGATGCTAAATTTTTAAGTTGGGGTCCTGCGTCGTCATTCTAAATACATCCGGCTGTTATCACCACCACACACGGTAGCCCAGGGGGCACTCCTCTGGCTCTTCCAGCGAAACCTGCTTTCCCCCACCTACATTCCCTCTCTCCAAACAATTTACCCGGATAGGGGACGTATTAGATATTGTACTGATGTTTTTTGTTTTTCTTCTTTAAATTGCCTCCTGACCTGTGATAGGCAGAGCATGGGCACGTCCCCTTAGCTGCAGTGGGAAAGACACTCCCCTGGCCAGAGCAAGCTCTTTTTCCGTTTTCCGTGTTCGAAAAAATCCATTAAATATAGGGTCCCAAGATAGGGGACGTATACGGTATTAAACTGAGAAGAATCGATACCATACCGGTTGATGCTACAGTTTTTCAAAATCCATTCCGGCTGTTGTCACCACCACACACGTTAGCCCAGGGGGCACTCCTCTGGCTCTTCCAGCGAAACCTCCTTCCCCCCCATTTACAGGCCCTCTCTCCAAACAATTTATCTGGGTAGGGGACGTATTAGATATTGTACTGATTTTTTTGGGGGGTTTTTCTTTTAATTGCCTCCTGCAATAGACGGGAATCGAACCCGGATCAACTGCTTGGGAAGCAGCTATGCTCACCACTTTACCACCAACAGCCACAGCAACTGATAAGAACAGATACTACACTTGATGTCAGCTGCAGTGCCAGCATGAGCAGTGGTGTCACCTGCAGGCGGTGATGGACCTTCGTTGCACCTATTTTGGTGCTTCCCTAACGTGATGGGTATTTGCCTCGCCTTTCTTGGTCTGGGTGAGCACAATTGCCATGAGGGTAACCACCAGGCTGTTGCCTTAGAATTTGGGGTAATGGTGGGATTAAGCAGCCTCAGAGACATCCATGCATGCTGCACCTGCTGTTTCCTGTCCATTTCCGTGGTGTTTCCATCATTTTCTGAGGTTTCCAGGTTTTCACCCAGCCTTCCCTGTGCAGAGCCTTGGTCCCCCGCAAAAATGCTCGAGTCTCCCATTGACTTCAATGGGGTTCGTTATTCGAAACGAGCACCCGAGCATCGGGAAAAGTTTGACTCGAATAACGAGCACCCGAGCATTTTAGTGCTCGCTCATCTCTAGTATAGAATGATAATGAGGTTTGCTCACGTTTCTGTTCAATTCAATTTTCCAAGGTGACCCTGAGAGGTAAAAACCAATTTTCCTCACTTAAGGGGAAAAAATTCCCTTCCCAACTCCAATCAGGCAATCAGAATTACTCCCTGGATCAACGACCCCTCTCTAGTAACTATAACCTATAATATTATTACCCTCCAGAAATACATCCAGGCCCCTCCTGAACTCTTTTAGTGAACTTACCATCACCACCTCCTCAGGCAGAGAGTTCCATAGTCTTACCGTAAAGAATCCTGTTGTTGTGTACAAATCTTCTTTCCTCCAGACGCAGAGAATGTCCCCTCATCACAGTCACCGTCCTTGGGATAAAAAGATCATGGGAGAGATCTCTGTACTGACCCCTGATATATTTATACATAGTTATTAGAGCACCCCTCAGTCGTCTTTTTTCTAAAGTGAATAACCCTAATTTTGATAATCTTTCTGGGTACTGTAGTCCACCCATTCCAGTTATGACTTTAGTGGCCCTCCTCTGAACCCTCTCCAGCTCTGCTATGTCTGCCTTGTTCACAGGAGCCCAGAACTGTACACAGTACTCCATGTGTGGTCTGACCAGTGATTTGTAAAGTGACAGTACTATGTTCTCATCACAGGCATCTATGCCTCTTTTGATGCAACCCATTATCTTATTGGCCTTGGCAGCAGCTGTCTGACACTGGTTTCTACAGCTTAGTTTGCTGTTCACTAAAATTCCTAGGTCCTTTTCCATGTCAGTGTTACCCAGTGTTTTACCATTTAGTATGTACTGGTAACTTGCATTATTCCTTCCTATGTGCATAACCTTACATTTGTCAGTGTTGAACCTCATCTGCCACTTCTCTGCCCAAGCCTCCAATCTATCCAGGTCCATCTGTAGCAGTGTACTGTCCTCTACTGTGTTAATTACTTTACACAGTTTAGTGTCATCTGCAAAAATTGATATTTTACTGTACACACCTTCTACAAGATCATTAATAAATATATTGAAGAGAATAGGGCCCAATACTGACCCCTGTGGTACCCCACTAGTGACAGTGACCCAATCTGAGTATGTACCGTTAATAACCACCCTCTGTTTTCTATCACTGAGCCAGTTACTTAACCACATACAGATATTTTCTCCCAGGCCAAGCATTCTCATTTTATATACTAACTTTTTATGCGATACAGTGTCATATGCTTTGGAGAAGTCCAGATATACGACATCCATTGATTTGCCACGGTCAAGTCTAGAACTTACCTCCTCATAGAAACTGATTAAATTAGTTTGACATGACCGATCCCTCATGAAGCCATGCTGATATGGAGTTATTTGCTTATTTTCATTGAGGTATTCCAAGATAGCATCTCTTAGAAAACCGTCAAACAGCTTACCCACGACAGAGAACGATGGATGGCTATTGTGATTGCTCATCCCCATACAGCTGCACTGTTTCTGGGCAGCAGATGACTGTTGACTCACAATCGGCTGCCCAGAAATGATGATTCTGCATGAATGACAGGATCACCTGATGAATGAGCATTTCGCTCAGGTGATCGGCAGCACATTTAGCCAGGAAGATTGTCGGGAACGAACGTTCACAGGAACGTTTATTCTCGATAATGTGCCCAACAATCCACCTTAAGCTGCAGCCATAGATGATGGGGGCCTGTGGGACCTGACTTGACCATTACCTGTCTCCTGCAACTATTAAGCCTCTCTAGACTCCTTTGTCTAGCACAGAGCTGGACAAAGGAATCAGACTATAGTGTCATATTCCGGGCCTGGGACCCCTGCTGCCACTCCTAAAGAATAGTCCACTCTTTCTGCACTGTCTAGCTGCTGTCCTGGCACTGGCATCCCAAGCCCCCTTCTGGTGCAGGCCCCGTAGCAGACGCTATGGCCACTACAGTGGTAGTTATGTCCCTGCCAGTGCCCCTACAACCAATCCCCACCATGGCTAAAACTGTCACTACTACCACCTTCAACAAAGCTATACATTTTAACCATCATGTTCACTGACTGTTCTCATACAATTCATCAACAGGAACATAATCTGAAATATCTTCCTTAGCACGCAGGGTGTTGCGTCTTAGAAGAAAAGAAGGCGCCTCACTAGAATGAGTCAGAGAAGACAGATGACAAAATTAACTGTAATGGAGGATTAGCAGGAGGAATGTGCTGAACACAGGCTCAAAGACATCGTACCAGACTCAGAGGTAACATTAACATCATCCTGCTGTCACTGATATGAACAAATTTCTTTTTATGATACAATAGAAAATAGGGCTTAGGTAGAACAATAAAAATTGGTGATACAACATAATATGTATTTATCTCAATTTAAGGGGCTTACATAATAGAAACCACCCATAAATGAACCTATTTTACAAATTAGAATCACCCTTCAAATTATTCAAAACTGATTTTACAAACATTGTTAACCCTTTAGATGTTCCACAAGAATCAAAGGAATATGGAGGTGAAATTTCAAAATGTAAAATTTTTTGCAGATTTTCCATTTTAGACATTTTATTTCTGTAACACAGCAAGGGTTAACAGCAAAAAAAACATCAATATGTATTACCACGATTCTGTAGTTTACAAAAACACCCCATATGGGGTCACACATTGCTGTATGGGCACACAGAAGGGCTCAGAATGGAAGGAGAACCATATGGTTTTTGAAGGGCAAATTTTGCTGGCATGGTTTTTGGGTGCCATGTCACATTTGAAGAGACCCTGAGGTACCCAGTGAAAACCCCCAAAAAGAGAACCAATGTTTGAAAGTACACCACTTGAGAACTTGATTCTGAGCACTTTGATCCCACAGGAGTTATAGAGAATTTTGAAATACTTGGAAATGAAAAATTATATATTTTCAATAAAATGTTGCATTAGTTCAGGATTTTTCATTTTCACAAGAGAGAACAGGAGAAAAAGAATCCCACAATTTGTTGCCCATTTTCTTCTGAAAACGGCAACACCCCATAAACTGTGGTTTGGGCACACTGCTGGGACCCGAAAAGAAAGAGTGCCATGTGCATTTGAGGCCTAGTTTGGTGATTTATATAGCACTGGCCAACTGCAGAGGCTCTGAGGTGAAATAAAATGAAACCCCCAAAAATTGACCATGTTTTGTAAACCACACCCCTCACAGATTTTAACAAGGGGTCCAGTGGGCATTTTCACCCCACAAGTCTTTAGTAAAAATTAATTTACAGCAGATGCTGCAAAGTGACAGATATGCCATTTCATTGCCCAATATGTTGTGGCAGTGTGCCAGTGTGAAAAGTAAGCCCATCTTATTATGCTGTGCTTCCTGGTTTTAGAAGCACCCTACATGTGACCCTAACCTTTTGTCTGGACATACAATTGGGCTCAGGAGTAAAAGGGCCCCGTGCGCATTTGTGGCCCAATTTTGTGATTTACGCATCTTTTGATGACAACTGTAGAGGACCTGGGGTGAAATAATAAATGGAACCCCTAAGGAGTGATCTTATTTGGAGACTCCGCCCCTCAAGATATTGAAGACTATTTACCCTTTAAAGACAATTTTTGTTTAGGATTGCATTTTACTCATTTTGGGATAAAAATCATATTTTCAATTGGTCAAAAAATGATTTTTAGCTCAAAATAAGTAGAATGCAATAATAAAAAAATTGCCTCCAAAGATGTACAAGAATTTTGATGCCACAGGTATTTCACAGAAATTAATGCGCAGTGGAACGTGCAAAGTAAAATAAAAATGCAAGTTTCTACAAATATGGCACTTCAGTACCCAATATATTGTGCCCAGCTGGTGCCCTCTGAAACTCACACCACACTACTTGAATTGATAGGTGGGTTCTACTGGGTACAGAAATGCCATAAATGTGGACGTAAGCTGCTGTATATGCACACAGCAGGGTTCAGAAAGGAAGGAGTGCCATTTAGCTTTAGGAGAATGGATATTGCTGGAATGGTTTTTAGCACAACATCAGATTTATGAAGCCCCTGAGATACCAGTAAAGTGGAAATCCTCTATAAGTGACCCCATTTTGGAAACTACACTACACACAGATGTTTTGCAGAAAGTAATGAACAAGAAAATTGCAAGTTTTTTACAACTTTCACTGCCCAATACGCCATGGCCAGCTCTTGCCATCTGAGACACTCTACACAATTAAATTGTTTTGGCAGGTTCTACTGGGTACAGAAATGTCATAAGTGTGGATGTAAACTGCTGTTTGAGTACGGGATTCAGAAGGAAAAGAAAATCTTTTGGCTTTTAAAGCAGATTTTGATGGATTGTTTTATGATCACCATGTTGTTATTTTTTGAAGGATTAATTGCCATTATCATTGGTTCTATTCTAGAACTGCCGTATGTGGCGTGGGTGGGGAATAAGTCACAGATTTGGTCTCAAATCTCCTTTGAACCCAAATCTGCATCAGGTAAATTGGTGTATATCTATTCATAAATTAACCCCTTAGTTTTTTGATCACTCATTATTACTTTTTATGAGGCAAGGTGACCAAAAAATTGATGTTCTTAATTATTTTTTTTCCAGGGTTCACCTGACAGGGTAAATCATGTGATATTTTTTTATAGAGCCAGTCTCTATTTTTGTCCCACTAGGGGACTTCAACTTTTGATGGTTTGATTCCTTCAATGCCTTACAACACATATTTATCAAACTGGTGTAAAGTAGAACTGGCTTAGTTGAAAGGTGGAATCTGAGGTTAATATGGGCAACTAAGTCATTTCTACTTTTCACTAGTTTGATGAATGACCCCAATAGTGTTTTATAATGCATTTAAACTATTAGTATTACACTGGCAGTTACCTGTGAGGCCAAGGCTGGGGGCCTTATAAGCACCCTTAGAAGACATCAGCACCCCTGATTTGAAACACAAGGAGCCGAAGGGTTGAAAGAGGGAGCTGCCTACCTCTGTTAACCCCTGCTATGGCAGTCTGCATTGGCCACAGCATGTAAGGGGTTACTCTATCAACATCAGAGTTTTCACCAATTCAAGTGGTCATAACAGGGGCCCGAATGTTAGTAACAGCTGGGTTTCTGCCACTGATTGGACAAGCACCGCTCCAGTGTCTGCCCAATCAGCAATCCATACATGTACAGCATGTCAGGAAGGGGTTAAAGATATTTCCAGTGAAGAAGCAGCACTCAAATATATTGAAAAAATGTATAAACCTGTACATGAGGCGCTTAACATACATTTTGATCAATATGCATAGGCCTCTATTGAGTGGGTCCCTTCTCTAATTTGGCGGAGTACCACAAGGCAACCAATGCCACCGCAGCATAGCATCTGCAAGCAGTGAGACCAGGCAGCAACAACCCTGCTATCAGACTGTTCCCTTGGTAATGGGCATCACCAACCTACACATCATGTTAATATATCTCAAAAGCTCACCTATCCATATTGTCTCAGAAACCACACTGACACTGAGTAGGAGCTTATTAACCCTTATGCAGTCTCCTGCTAATTAAAAACACCTGGCTCGAATGGGAGTGTTGATACCATGAAAGCACAAAAAAGGTGAAGATTTCTAAGTTTACTAAACTAAAGAGGTAACATATTATAATCCCTGTAGTACATGCTGGGCAAAAATGTGTTAAAACAGTTTCTTGAAAATTATTTAAAATGGCCACAAGAAACCTATCCTAGAATGTGAGCAGGACTGGTTGTCTCCAGTTACAGAGCTGCCTAGAGGGGATGGCTAGGCATGAGGGGGGTGAGGCCCCTCTCTGGTGCTTGCATATACTTGTACATATTGGTGAGTGTTCCTGTCAGGCTGCTCAGCCATGATGGCCATCATAAGCAGGATCACATAATTACAATCTATTGTGAAATAGATAATAAATCATTCCCAGAGAACCCCTTTAAGTTTCTGGCTGCAAATTACATCTTAGGAGACAGTGTTCTTAGAGTGTCTCAGTCAGCGTATCTACTGTACCTGGAGAATAAAGCAAGCATCTTGATTAGAGTTGAGCGAACGTGCTTGTAACGAGAACTGTACTGCTCGGATCCCCTGCGCTCGCATGGGCGCAGCCATCCGGATCCGTCCTCCTCACCCGATGGATCCGGATGCCTGCGCCCATGTGAGCGCAGGGGATCCGAGCAGTACAGTGCTCATTACGAGCACGTTCGCTCAACTCTAATCTTGATCTTTGGACCTTAGAACTTCTGTCCATACACTATATGTCACCAAACAGGGCAGCATATTAAATGAACAGCTATTCTTTAGAGAAAAATCCCAGGCAAAACTCAGTGGTGCAGATTTACTAATCCTAAAGATGGTGTAAGTCTAAGGGGGTCAGATCGGGAGACCTTGGGGGCCATTCAACTGGCCCACAATGACCAATCCAATCCACTTTCCAGGAAACTGTTCATCTAGGAATGCTCGGACCTGACACCCGTAATGTGGTGGTGCACCATCTTGCTGGAAAAACTCAGGGAATGTGCCAGCTTCAGTGCATAAAGAAGGAAACACATCATCATGTAGCAATTTCACATATCCAGTGGCCTTGAGGTTTCCATTAATGAAGAATGGCCCCACTATCTTTGTACCCCATATACCACATTATGGGTGTCAGGTCCGAGCATTTCTAGATGAACAGTTTCCTGGAAAGTGGATTGGTCGTTGTGGGCCAGTTGAATGGCCTCCAAGGTCTCCCGATCTGACCCCCTTCGACTTTTATCTTTGGGGTCATCTGAAGGCAATTGTCTATGCTGTGAAGATACGAGATTTGCAGCACCTGAAACTACGGATACTGGAAGCCTATGCTAGCATTTCTTCTGCACTGTTGCTATCAGTGTGTAAAGAGTGGGAGAAGAGGGTTGCATTGACAATGGGCAGCACTTTGAACACATTTTATAAGTTGTCAGAAACGTGTAAATAACTAATGAAAGAATAAAGTAATGTTAAAACCAAGCACGCCATTGTATTTGTTGTGAAATTCTCAATAAGTTTGATGTGTCACATGACCCTCTTCCCATTGAAGAAAATAAAGTTGGATCCAAAATGGCTGACTTCAAAATGGCCACCATGGTTACCACCCATCTTGAAAAGTTTTCCCCCTCCCATATACTAATGTGCCACAAACAGGAAGTTAATATTACCAACCATTCCCATTTTATTTAGGTGTATCCATTTAAATGGCCCACCCTGTATATTGAGTGTGATATAGTGAAGGGAGGGGAGAACATGGCACGATCAGCCCCCTCAAGTGTGGTGCAAAGAGGTACTGGGTCATTTTTAAGTTTTCCACCGAATATTTCTTTAAGGTTTTATAGCAGCTTTTGTACAGCATTATTAGCTGTAGAATATGTATAAAATAAAGCATAAAAGCTTTTACCACCTACCCATTCTGTTTTATTTTATTGTACACTCTTTATATAACCCATTCTATTTTTTTTCTATTATTTTTATGTGTCACAGCTAATTAAACTGTCTTAATAAATACATTTCTAATGTCTCATTTCTCTTTATTACTCCAAAGTTGGCATGTCTTATTAAAATGAATAAAATTAAGGAAACACATGTCGTGGGCAGATAGCATTCTGGTTTCCACCAACTGTGCTATGATTGTGCATTTCGCTGTTTGCTGGCACAAGGTTTGCTGTATATTCTCATAGAATCCAAATGAAAAAAAAGAAGTTTACATTTCATGATTCGCAAATCATTCCTTCAAAGCTGTAGAAGTATAGAATGACCTTATTTTATGTGATGTCAAAATAAGGAGAAATACAAGATCAATATGTTTGTTTCCCGCCTCAAGGTGTTCACTTTCAGATAGTGTGGGGGTAAAATCCAATATTCTATTAATCTAATTTTACAACTCCAAAGGCTCTGAAGACTAATGAATGTTAGAAAAGTTAAAATTACTAATAGGGGAAAACCAAGTCCACCTCATGAATACTAGCATTCCACTTAACAATTGCTTGGCCGGTATGTTATTGCTTCTACCAGATAGATCTTATATCTACCTGAGCAAAACAGTTAGATTAGAAAGTTCATCCGAGGTACAGTACTGTTTATGTTAGGAGTATTTTCCAGTGTAAATTTTCGACAGTACACCATTGTACTACTATAAGGTTATATCTTTGCATGCTTCTGCAAAGATGGTAAGCGTCTGTGGGCATGGAGGCACATTACACCCACAAAAACTAACTAATAAATACCTAAGTAATAAACAAAAACATAACACTTTTATGTTGGATGAAATGACCGCAATGCTTTATTATGAGTTACCCAATAAATTACCATATCATAAATTAATCAATAATTTAGAATAAATAAATAATTAACCATTCCAATACCAATTCATTAACCATTAACTTCCTGCATTTTCATGTACGTGAGGGAATGCGGCTCCTTGCCGCATCCTCACGTGCATGTATGTGATAGGCTCTGCACCCGCCCGATCAGCAGCACGGGCCCGGCTGTTGCCAATAGCCAGGGCCCTGCTGCATCTGCCGGCATCGCTGTGTGCGTTGATGTCGGCGGATTAACCCTTCACACGCCGCGGTCAGCGGTCAGCGCTGACCGCGGCATGTGAGGGGTCTGATATAGGGAGGGAGCTCCCTCTGACCCCATTGGCCCCCCGCGCTGTGCTGGCAGGGGGCTGATGGTTGCCATGGCAACTCCGACGCCTCACATAGGCATCGGAGCTGCCATCCACGGAAGCCTAGGGGATCCAGCCTGAGGGCTGGGTCTCTTAGGCAACCTGTCAGCGTCTCACACAAAATGTATTGTACTGAATTGAAACAGGGATAAAACCCTGAAAATGTGAAGTCCCATAGTGGAACAAATGTAAAAAGTAAAAAAAAAAGTGAAAAAAGTGTTTTTTTAATAATAAAAAATGAAGTTTCAAGTAAAAAAAAGAAAAAAACGCCCCTTCACCATAAAATAATGTTTTTTTAAAAAAATAAATAAAAACCATACATATTAGGTATTGCCGCGTCCGTCACAAAGTGCTCTATAAAAGTATCACATGATCTACCACGTCAGGTGAACGCCGTAAAAAAAATTTTAAAAGATGTATGTACCCCAAAATAGTGCCAATCAAACCGTCATCTCTTCCCGCAAAAAATGAGACCCTACCTAAGACAATCGCCCAAAAGATTTTTAAAAAATGGCTTTCAGAAAATGGAGACACTAAAGCATGATTTTTTTTTCCTTCAAAAATGCTTTTATTGTGTAAAACTGAAATAAATGTAAACAAAGTATACATGTTAGGTATCACCGCATCCTTAATAACCTATTATTATATAACCTATAAATATATCATATGATCTATGCCCTCAGGTGAACGCCGTAAAAAAAATTAAAAAACTGTGCCAAAAATGCAATTTTTTTTGTCACCTTCATCACAAAAAGTGTGATTCCAAGCGATCAAAAAGTCATACACACCCCAAAATGGTACCAATCAAACTGTCATCTCTTCCTGCAAAAAATGATACCCTATCTAATACAATAAAAAAAAATATGGCTTTCAGAAAATGGAGACACTAAAACATGATTTTTTTTTTCCTTCAAAAATGGTTTTAGTGTGTTAAACTGAAATAAATTTTTTAAAAGTAGACATATTAGGTATCGCCACGTATGTAACAACCTGCTCTATAAAAATATCACATGACCTAACCCCTCAGGTGAACACCGTAAAAAAAATACCAAAAATGCTATTTTTTTGTCACCATACATCACAAAAAGTGTAATTCCAAGCGATCAAAATGACCCCAAAATAGTACCAATCAAACCGTCATCTCTTCCCGCAAGAAATGAGACCCTACCTAAGACAATCGCCCAAAAGATAAAAAAAATGGAGACACTAAATAATGATTTCTTTTTCTTCAAAAAAGCTTTTATTGTGTAAAACTGAAATAAATGTAAAAAAGTAGACATATTAGGTATCTCCACGTCCGTAATGACTTCATCTATAAAAATATTATATGACTTACCCCCTAAGGTAAAACACCATAAAAAAATAAAAATAAAAACTGTGCAAAAAATGCAATTTTTTTGTCACCTTTCATCACAAAAACTGTTATAACAAGCAATCAAATAGTCATACACACCCCAAAATGGTACCAATCAAGCCGTCATCTCTTCCCTCAAAAAATGAGCCCCTACATAAGATAATCGCCCAAAAAATAAAAAATAAATATAGCTTTCGTAAAATGGAGATGCTAAAGCATGATTTAAAAAAAAAATGCTTATATTGTGTAAAACTAAAATACATTTTAAAAAAGTAGACATATTAGGCATCGCTGCGTCCGTAAAAACCTGCTCTATAAAAATATCACATGATCTAACCCCTAAGGTGAATTTCATAAAAAAAAAATAAAAACTCTGCCTAAACGACCATTTTTTTGGTCACTTTTAGAGATGAGCGAGCACTAAAATGCTCGGGTGCTCGTTATTCGAGTCGAATTTTTCCGGATGCTCGGGTGCTTTTTTCGAATAACGAATGCCATTGAAGTCAATGGGAGACTCGAGCATTTTTTGCAGGGGACCAAAGCTCCGCATAGGGAAGGTTGCGTGAAAACCTGGAAACTTAAGAAAATGATGGAAACACCACGGAAATGGACAGGAAACAGCAGGCTCCTCAAGCTCAACCTCCTTCCCCCCAGCCTGCCCCCCCCCCCCCCATGGAAAATATGGATTCAGATACGGCATACTCACAGGAACTCTTTTCAGGACCCTACCCAGAGAAACAAACCACTGCTCAACAGCAACCTGAGCAGTTGATCAGTCCCGATGCCCAAAATTTAGAACTTTCGCAGTCTGTGGGTGATGAGAGTGTGGACTTAGTGCAAGTAGTGCGTGAAGGGGTGTCGGATGATGATGATGAGACACGGTTGTCAGACATTGACGTTGTTGTCAGGGCAGTAAGTCCCAGGGGGGAGCAGAGTGAGGAATCGGAGGAAGAGCAGATGGATGATGAGATGACTGATCCAAGCTGGGTTAGTAAGCCTAGTCAAGACAGTGCTTCTGAGGGGGAGGCAAGTGCAGCACCAGAACAGGTTGGAAGAGGCAATGGGGTGGCCAGAGGGAGAAGCAGGGCCAGAGCAAGTAGATCAGCAACTGTTTCACGGAGTCAAGCTCCCGTGCCGAGGCCTAGATGTTCACAAGTCTGGAGGTTCTTTAAAGAAAGTGAGGATGACCGACGGACTGTGGTGTGCAACTTGTGCCACACCAGGATCAGCAGGGGAGCCACCACTACCAGCCTAACCACTACCAGCATGCGCAGGCATATGAATGCTAAACACACGACTCAATGGAACCAAGGCCGTTCACCTCCTACGGATCACACCACTGCTCCTTCCCCTGTGTCACATGCTGGCTTTGCAAGTCAACCCCCCGCCCAGGACCCCGGCACGAGCGCCTCCCGCCCTACAACCACCCCTTCACCTCCACGATCCTCCACACCCTACACCAATGTGTCCCAGCGCAGCGTTCAGCTGTCTTTGCATCAGACATTGGAGCGCAAACGCAAATACAATTCCACCCACCCACATGCACAAGCCCTAAACGTCCACATTTTCAAACTGCTGAGCCTGGAGATGCTGCGCTATAGACTGGTAGAGATTGAGGCTTTCTGCAACCTGATGGCGGTGGCTGTCCCTCGGTACTTGGTCCCCAGCCGCCACTATTTTTCCCGATGTGCCATCCCAGCCCTACACCAGCACGTGTCACAGAACATCATCCGTGCCCTGAACAACGCGGTTACTGAGAAGGTCCACCTAACCACGGACACGTGGACAAGTGCTGGCGGTGAGGGACACTATATCTCCCTTACGGCACATTGGGTTAACTTGGTGGAGGCTGGGACCGAGTCTGACCCTGGGGCCGCTCATGTAATGCCCACACCGAGGATTGTGGGGCCTACCTCGGTCATGGTTTCTCAGACTTATTATGCCTCTTCCTCCAACCCCTCCTCCTCCTACTACTTTCAATTACAATCTGTGAGCACGATGCCTTCAGTCGGTAGCTCTAGGCGCAACAGCATGGGTGGGTAAGCGCCAATAGGCGGTGCTGAAACTGCTGAGCTTAGGTGACAAGAGGCACACCGCCCAAGAGCTGTTACAGGGCATCACGGCGCAGACCGATCTTTGGCTGGCGCCGCTGAAACTCAAACCAGGCATGTTTGTGTGTGACAACGGGCGTAACCTGGTGGCGGCTCTGCAACTCGGCAGACTCACACATGTGCCATTATACACCAATACTATTTCCCAAAGTAACAACAACCCATATAAACACTGCATATAAAACCTGCCTGGCCCACGTGTTCAATCTTGTGGTTCAGCGGTTCCTCAAGACCTACCCCAATTTGTCTTATTTGCTCACCAAGGTGCGACGCAAGAGGAGAAAGAGAAGGAGACTGTTGGCGAGACTGAAGAGGGTACCTATGCTCATTCCTTCTTATCTGTTGAGCGTGTATGGGCTGAAGAGGAGGAGCTGGAGGAGGAGGAAATAGAGCACAAACCACTCCATTTTTCACTGGACTGTAGTACATATAACTGAGAAAATACGTATTTTATAGACTGACGCTGCTGTACAGCATACTACAGAATTGTTCACTGGACTGTAGTACATATAACTGAGAAAATACGTATTTTATAGACTGACGCTGCTGTACAGCACACTACAGAATTGTTCACTGGACTGTAGTACATATAACTGAGAAAAAAACGTAGTCTTTAAATGGCGGCTATTGTACCACAAACCACTCCATTTTTCACTGGACTGTAGTACATATAACTGAGAAAATACGTAGTCATTAAATGGCGGCTATTGTACCGCAAACCACTCCATTTTCCACTGGACTGTAGTACATATAACTGAGAGAAAATATGTATTTTATAGACTGACGCTGCTGTACAGCACACTACAGAATTGTTCACTGGACTGTAGTATATATAAATGAGAGAAAAAAAACGTAGTCTTTAAATGGCGGCTATTGTACCGCAAACCACTCATTTTTTCACTGGACTGTAGTATATATAACTGGGAGAAAAAACGTAGTCTTTAGACTGCGGCTAATTTATCGCAAACCACTCCATTTTTCACTGGACTGTAGTATATATAGCTTAGAGAAAAAACGTAGTCTTTAAGCAGCGGCTATTGTACCGCAAACTACTCAATTTTTCACTGGACTGTAGTATATATAACTGAGAGAAAATACGTATTTTATAGACTGACGCTACTGTACAGCACACTACATAATTGTTAACTGGATTGTAGTGTATAGAAATGAGAGAAAAAATGTATTCCCTAGACTGCACTATAGATCCCAGCAAGCCAAGGTACAGTAGGAGCAGCAGCAAAAATGAGTACTGAGAGGACTTTGGGCAATTTCTTTTGGGTCTGTGTGGACCACGTGCTGTCTCTTCTGCCACCAGTCGCTGTGCACAGTGTTCAGCCAAGATGGCGATAGCTGCACTACAAGTCCCAGCCAGCAGGAGACCAAAAAAAAAGGGGCTTGTAACCCTTAGAAGGGCTGTTGGTTTCTTTGAGCATGATTCCTGCCTAACCAACATCTAAATTCAGGCCCTAACACTCTCCCTGACAGACAGCAGCTCTATCCCTAATCTCATGCAGGCGGCGTCTGACGCGAGCAGCGCGGGACCAGATTCTTATATTCCCAGGTCATCTGATCTGGCTAGCCAATCCCTGCTATCGACTTGTAGGGGACCCACGTGATGCTAGTAGGTACCAAAGACTCTCCTGCATGTTGATTGTCTGAGAAAAGGCGCCTAACATGCAAGAAGAGGAAATTGCCATTTCCTCGAGGATCGCGATATGCTCGTCCGAGTATCGAGCATATGCGAATACCCTAATGCTCGAACGAACACCAAGCTCAGACGAGCATGTTCGCTCATCTCTAGTCACTTTGCTACATAAAGTGTAATATTGAGTGATCAAAAAAATCATATGTACCCAAAAATGCTACCTATAAAAACATCAACTCATTCCGCAAATGAGTTCCTACACAAGACGATCGGCAGGGGAAAAAAAAGAAATGTAGCTTTTAAAAAATGAAGACAAAAACATAATTTTTGTTTTGAAAAATGCTTTATTATGTAGAAATGAAACAACAGAAAAAATACACATATTTGGTATTGTCGCGTCTGTATCAACCTGCTCTATAAAAGCAACACATGATCTATCCTGTGAGGAGAACTCTGTAAAAAACAAAAAATAAAAACTGCCACAACAGCCATTTTTTTGTTACCTTGCCTCACAAAAATACTGAGCAATCAAAATTCATATGTACCACAAAATAGTACCAATAAAACTGTCACCTCATCTCGTAGTTTACAAAATGGGGTCACTTTTTGGGAGTTTCTACTCTAGGGGTGCATCAGGGGGTCTTCAAATGTGACATGGTGCTCCTTTCCCTCTGCGCCCTGCCATGTTCCCCTACAGCAGTTTACCACCACATGTGGGGTGTTTCAGTAAACTGCAGAATCAGGGTAATAAATATTGAGTTTTCTTTGGCTGTTAACCCTTGCTGTGTTACAGGGACAATAAATTAAAATGGAAAATCTACAAAAAAAAGTGAATTTTTGAAATGTCACCTCCATTTTCCTTTCATTCTTGTGGAACACCTAAAGGGTTAACAAAGTTTGTAAAATCAGTTTTTATTAACTTGATGGGTGTAGTTTCTAAAATTGGATCATTTATGGGTAATTTATATTATGTAAGGGCCACAAAGAGACTTGATAACTGAACTGGTCTTGATAACTGAACTGTGGGATTTGGAAATTTTCTTAAAAATTTTAAGAATTGCTTCTAAAATTTTAAACCTTCCAACTTCCTGAAAAATAAAATAATGTTTACAAAAGGATGCCAACATGAAGTAGACATTTGGGAAATGTACAGTAACAACTATTTTATGAGGTATCACAATCTGCTTTAAAAGCAGAGACATTCAAATTTCCAAAATTATTAATTTTTCAAAGTTTTCTGTAAATTTTGGAATTTTTTATAAAGAAAGGTGAAACATATTGACTCAAATTTACCACTAACATGAAGTACAATATGTCACGACAAAATCGCTTAGATAAGTAAACTCATTCCAGAGTTATTACCACATAAAGTGAAACATGTCAAATTTGAAAAATGTAGCTTGGTCCTTAAGGTGAAAACTGGTTGTGTCTTGAAGGGGTTAAAAAGCACAATCCACTCATCTATAGCTGAGTAATAAATCCCACTAATAAAGCATGCAACGGTAAAAATAATATTATTTTATGGGAGGGAAGACGGACATAGATCAGGTCCTCTTCAAACTGGCACCCCAGCTCAGCCAAATGCCACATTATAAAGGGGTCAGATTCCCGCCAATAACAACATCTACAAATCAACATCCAGGATTTGTCCCCCAGCAACCGGTGGCAAACAATCACCAAGGGCCTAGACTCTTCAGCTAGCACCACTTCAGGCTGGGTTAAACCAGTCCTATTCTGTCAGGTAATTCTCCTGAGGTAGATTTACCTGTCAAATATAAAAGCAGGGTGGGGGGAGAGAGAAAAAAACATCAGAACGTAAACCCTAAAAAAACCTAAGGGGGTATGTGCCCCATCTGGGGGGTCTACATTCCTCTTCTTTTAAAGGGGTTATCCCATGAATAATGTAAAAAATGAAAATCAGACATCATATAGTACATGACAACCTCTTTCTAACAAAGCTAGAACCAGCCCTGTACCTCACATGGATCCAGAGATCTCCCCAATCATTGCTCTGCTAGATTTATATCAAGCCGACAGCTCAAGGGAGTGTCTTTTCTACTGCAGCTAAGGGGGCGTGTCTCAGCTCTCCCTATCACAACTCAGGAGACAGTTGAAAGATGAAACAGAGCATGTGCGGCCTTCTCAGTGAGCAGGTCAAAGAAATAAGAAATTAAGTGGCACTATACAGATAGATTTTACTGAATAACTCAGTAACTATACAACATTTTTAATGACATACAATTACAAAAGTATTCAGATCCAGGTGCTGGTTTGAAAACTGTAGAATATTTTTTGTGGGACAACCCCTTTAATTGTTGACTTGTCGCCATGTTGTGTATGATTTTGTATGTGCATGAACCCTCTGATTGAAAAGCGCTGCAGAATATGTTGGCGCTATATAAATAAAGATAAATAAAGTAGACTGCTATGCTATTTTATACAGTGGGGAAAAAAACTTTTCCTGCATGTAGCTGGCATGTGCATTCAAATTAGTAATTCAGTTTTTTTTAGTCTTAAGGAAGTTGTCTTATGATGACAACCTTCTTTTCAGATGAAAACAGATTTCACTCTGGAAGACCTGAGCTTTCCATACAGTCAGGGACGTCGCCACCAGGCCCAGGAGCCTGAGGGAGCCCAAAGACCCTTGTGCCACATAAGAAGACACTAGTATGGGCAACATTTTGGCATGGGCGGGATTGCCATTTTATTTTTTGCCTTGGGGCAGCCCTGTCCCTGACCACAAAGCACTGAGCGAAGGGGAGCCAAAGCTGAACGCTTGCACCAAAGCCGATGAGCCTTTAGCTACGCCTCTGTATACAGTACATGTATGACCATTTATTTCAATAGCTGCCAACAGCCAACTACATCATGAAGCCGGCCCAGCATATCATACACTCGGCAAACAGTTTCTGTGAGCTACACATATGTACCCTTTCGATAAAGAAAGAAAAATCCACAATGGTCACTGAAATAACTCGAAACTGAAAAAGTAATAAATTTATTGAAAATCATCTAATGAAAATCAGAGACTGCTTTTGAATTGCAGTTCAATAGAATAATTTTCTAAACAAACTAATGAAAATGGCCAGGACAAATAATAATGGTAGCCTTAACTTAATATTTTGTTGCACAACCTTTTGAGGCAATCAAACAATTTTTATAACTCTCAATGACTTCTTCACCTTCCACAGGTATATTGGCCCACTGCTTGTGAGCAAACTGCACCAGTAGTCTCAGGCTTGAAGGGTATGTTCTCCAAACTGCATGCTTCAGCTCCTTCCATGGGTGTTCAATAAGATTTAGATCAGGGCTCAGACAACCACTTCAGAATATTCCAATGCTTTGCTCTTAGCCATTATTGGATGTTTTTAGCTGTGTGTTTGGAGTCATTATCCTGTTGGAGCATCCATGACTTGCGACGGAGACCAAGCTTTCTCTGGGTAGCACATTGCACTCCAGAAAGCCTTGATAGTCTTGTGATTTCATTCTATCCTGCACAGATTCAAAACACTAACCACTAAAGCAGCCCTAATGTGTGTTTTGGCAAATTCCAGTCTCTCTTTTTTATGATTTGCTTTCAACAGTGGTTTCCTCCTTGATTGTCTTCCATTAAGTCCACTTAGGCTAAGACAGTGATGGTTGGTGCAATCTGACATGGATGTATCTTTACCTTCGAGTTCACCTCTAATCTCTTTGGAAGTTTTTCTGGGCTGTTTGGTTACTATTCGTATTATCCAGCTCTTCAATTTGTCAGCAATTTTCCTCTTGCAACCATGTCATTTGAAGTTGGCTACAGTCCAGTAGACCTTATACTTCTGAATAATATGTGTAACAGTAGTAACAGGAATATCAAGCTGTTGGGATATGGTCTCATAACCTTTACCTTTAACACGTTTGTCTATAATTTTCTTTCGAATCTCCTGAGACAACTCTCTCCTTAGCTTTCTTTAGTGTGGTACTTACCACGATACCAAACAGCACAGTGACTACTTTTCACCCTTTAAATAGGCAGGCTGATTACAAGTTTGAAGACACCTCTGATGCCAATAACAGGACACACTTTAGTTTAGTTTAACATGTTGCTAAGGTCAAATTATTTTCAATGTTTTCTAAGGGTACCATCATTTTCATCCAAGTCAGTTTCATTAGTTTTTTTAATTATTCTATTTTTTACCACTGCCACATAATCCCTTACTATTCATTTATCACCTATCCACAGTTTTGGTGCTGCTACACATATTTTTTGCAGTGTGTGCCTTCTTTTTCCAAAAACAGTGTCCGGAAACACCTGACTTGTGCAGCATTTTTGTTGTGTTAGGGGTTTTTGTGGTGTTTTGACCAAATAATGTGTTCTAAGTTTTAATGGCCTTGTTGGCATGCTTTGCATTTTTATACAGAACAGTACTGTATGTATCCTTTCTGATTTCACGTTCTTTTTACGGCCGTATATAAAAATGTATTGGTAACACGACATGCAAAAATGCAATTAAAAACAGAACACACTTTGCCACTTGATTTTTTTTCAAACAGGGAAAAAGAAATGGATATCTATGGGACAAAATTTTAAGCAAATGTGGGGAAAATTTCCACACCCAGAGCATGCTGCATTTTCATAAAAATGCCACTGATCAAAAAACCTGAAGTGTAAAAAAAATGCCACTACAGAAAACACAGGTTTGATCCGTGATAATAATAATTCCCATAATTCCATGTAACATCTGGCCTACAAAAACAGCAAATTTTTCAGAGCTCCTAAGTTTTCCATTACACTAGTTTTGATAAATCTCCCCCATAGGTGAAAAATCATGTAATGGCTTGGAACGCCCTCTGATCACAGAGAACAGGGATTCCCGAGTGTTTTCCTTGAACGAAGTGGTGTTGCACATGAGTGACCACCATTCTAGTAACTTCTCTGGGACTGCTGGGTGCATGGCTTATCTTGTGCAGCCTCAAATAGGTGAATGAAGTACTTGTTACACTGTTGATGGGTGATAAAAGTTGTTAATTTGAAAGCTTATAAACTGGTATATGTAGACTTACTGTCAATAGCATGAAATATGCACGGATTATGACTATAAATGTATGTATGTATTATTCACCCATGCTGTAATTTCTGGAACATTGCTGACAGCTGTTAATTACCTTTCATAACCAGCAGGAGCCAAAGTGGTGCATTGTGTAACCTGGCAGAAAAAAAATAGTACTATGGTAACCAGGGTTAGCATCTGCTAAGCAGAGAATAAAATGCTTGCATAACATCTCTTAGATTGGTCTACAAGCATTCACTGCAAGAATACAGATATACAATACTTGAAATATAGAAATAACAAAGCAAAACTAATGAACACATCACAACAAAATAAAGAATAACATTACAAAAACTGTTCAGGGTCAAGGAGTGTTATACAGGCAGTCAGTTACTATTTTTGTTCAGATAATTTAGTTTGTAAGCCCACATGACCAGGGCTCTATCTTACTGTATTATGTTATCCTAGACTAATTTTAGATCTGGCCCCCCACTACCACCACGTTGCTTAGATATGTAAGACCCAGGTACACTTACTTATTGATATGTATATTCCACCCAAACAAAAAAAAAAGAAAACAAAAACTTGATCATGAAAACAAATAACTAAATAGTGACTGATAATACCACCGCCCTGATACTGAATAAAAACCAATGTACGAAGACCAAAATTACCACTTTAAAATAACTGTATAGTGGTACACAGGCACCCTGCAGGCTATATCAATAAGTACAATACAATCATATAAAGTGACTTACAGGTGACATCTTTGATTGTAATCATTCATTTTTACTTGTCTTCTCCATGTGTCCCAGACCACCATGAAGACTTCTTCCAGTCATGACTTGTGTCTGTGCAGTGGACCAGATGGTAGACATGAGCAGAGAAGATGGGGGTGGTAGTAGTTTGAAGGTTGTGGTGTTACTCATTGTGGTGGATGTCCAGCTCCAGTTTTTCCTTGTTTCCTTGGGCCATGCACAGTGAAGAAGGGGTGCACCTGTTCCCTAGGGCATATTCTGCTAGGGGTCTCCTGATGTTTGAGTGGTGCAAGGCAGGAAACAGTAGAAAAAACGTAGGCAAAGTTCTTAAAGGGGTTCTCCAAGAATGATTTAAAATGGCTGCCATCAACCTGTCCTAGATTGTGAGCAGGACTGGATGCTTTGTCTTGCAGAGCTGCCTAGATGGGGGGCCTCACTACACACTACACTGGTGAACAGTAGACAGTAATGATGCAATAATGCCTAAGATATACCATCATGGCTGAGGAGCCTGACAGGAAAACTCATCAATATGTACAAGTACATGCAAGTGTCAGTGTGTAGCATGTAGTAAAGTACCAACCTTTAACCCCCTCTAACCAGCTATGCAAGTAGTGGCAACCAGTCAACCTCTCATTCTAGAACAGGTTATGACCATTTTTATTCATTCCCGGAGAACCCCTTCAAACAGTCCTTATAGGTTTCTGGCTGAATCAGGATGGTGGTCTCTAGGTCCCTGGTTAAGATGCACTTTCTTATATCAGGCTTTTGCACACTCTTAGCCTGAGTGTGCAATTGTCACAAAAAATACACACATCTATAATGCCCACTGCAAAATGTAGACCCCAAGACAAAAACTATGAAATGTGCCCCACTAGTAGAACTGGGGCCTGAAGCTTTTCTTTAACCAACCAAAGTCTGTGGAGTCCAGAAGCCTTAAAGTGTCTCTTATCTCCACGGTCTGCTTCCACGTTCCTTCCTGTTTGCTTAACCTTTTAACAATTCTTTTAAGGTTACTTTCACACTAGCGTTATGGAATTCCGGTATTGAGCTCCATCAGAGGGGCTCAATACCGGAATAAAACACTTCAGTTTTGTCCCCATTCATTGTCAATGGGGGAAAAAGTGAACTGAAGACAACTGAATGCTCCTGAAAGCATTCCGTTCCGTCTTCAGACCGGAGAGCAAACCGCAACATGCTGCGGTTTGCTCTCCGTACTAGTTATCCGCACCTAAACGGATCCGGAATGACCCCAATGCAAGTCAATGGGGATGGATCCGTTTGGTGTGGACACACTTGTAAACGGATCTGTCCTCCATTGACTTTCAATAGAGGTTATTCCGGATCCATTTAAAAGATGCTAAAGATAATACAACCGGATCCCGCTGGATCCATACTAACGCTAGTGTGAAAGTAGCCTTACTCTTTTTCCTCACTCAGTCTGAGAAATTTCCTGAAATTCCTCTCTGGGCCCCAAGATGCTGACTGTAAATCAGAGGACTGAGGCTCCTGTAGGCTACCTCCTCCTTGAGTCACTCCAACCAGACTCCCTTCTCCCTCAGGAGGAGCCAAGCCCAGAGGTTTGTGCCTACCCCTCCCTGGAGACCATAGTTAAGAGCCTGGGATTAACTCTATGTTCGGGACATAAATTAAGTATAATTCACATAACATAGTATAACGCATAATAATAAATTTACCCCTTGAAGACCATGGGATTTATTTTTGTTTTTTACTCCATTCCTTCCTGGAGCTATAACGTTCTTATTTTTCCATTCATATAGGTTTGTTTTTTGTGAGACAAGTTGCACTTTCTAATGACACCATTTAATATTGCACACAACGTACTGGAAACGTGAAAAAAAAATCCAAACGGGGTGAAATAGGGAGAAAAAAACAATTCCGCCATAGGGTTTATGGATTTTGTTTTACGGGGTTCCCTGTGCGGTAAAACTGACCTGTTCCCTTCATTCTTCGAGTCAGTACGATTACAGCGATAACACCCTTGTGTTTTAATACAAAAAATAAAATTTATATAAAAATAATATAATATATAATAATCTAAAAATAATATAAACAATAATAAATAATAATCTAAAAATAATATTTAAAAAATAATAAACGATCTGTAGTTTTCAGTGATTCCACTTTGGAGTGTAAATACCTTTTTGATCACTTTTTGTTCAATTTTGATGGGCATCAGAGTGGGCACCACTTTTAACCCCTTCGCGACCAGCGCCGTACATGTACGGCGCTGGGGCGATGCGGGCACATGGCGCCCGCTCGCGGGTGCGGCGGGCGTCATGGCCGGCAAGTCTCTGCTGTTTCTAACAGCAGAGACTTGCCGCTACCTACTGTGTCGGCGGCGTCTTCCGGGGTGACTAGATGCCGTGATCACACGTGATCACGGCATCTAGTTGCGTCTAAACCCGGAAGCGTTCGCTTCCGGGTGGTGTACAGACACCCCGTGTGGCCAATCGGGGTGTCTGTACACCGTATGAAAACTGTAATCCTCGCTGGTGAGGATTACAGTTTTCAAAGTGCAATTCTTATTCTGGCCACTAGATGGCAGGCCAGGATAAGAAATGAGCAATTCATCGATTTCTGAGTCTATAAAACCCAGAATTGCTCATAAAGAAAAAAAAAAAGCCACAATTTATAAGCCCATATTTGAGCTTTCTAATAGTAAAAAAAAAATTAAAAAAAATGTTAAAAAATATATAAAAAATAAAAAAGATGTAAAAGTTCAAATCACCCCCCTTTCCGTATAAGTAAAAAATAAATACCTAAATAACAATAAATATAGACATCATGGGTATCACCGTGACCGAAAACGCCTGTACTTTTAAAATATAAAAAAAAAATTCCAATACGGCGAATTGTGTGGCGGAAAAAAGCGTCCAAATGGCGATTTGCCGTTTTTTGTCGCTTTTTTTTTCTAAAAAAAATTAAATAAAAAGTGATCAAAAAGTCATACACACCCCAGAATGGTATCAATAAAAACTTCAGATCGTCCCGCAAAAAATGAGCCCCCATACAGCTCTGTACACATAAATACCAAAAAGTTATAGGGGTCAAGATATGACAAGGAAAAAAAAAAAAAAAAAAAAAAAAAAAGGGCAACTTTCTAATTATTTTATCACTATGAAAACGCAGGAAAAACTATACATATTAGGTATTGCCGGATTCGTACTGACCAGTAGAATGAAAGTAATAGATCAGTTTTAATGCACATCGAACGCTGTAAATAAGAAACCCGTAGAACTGTAGCGGAATAGCGTTTTCTTTGCAATTTCACCCGGTTTGGAATTTTTTTCCCGCTTCCCACTACACCGTATGCAATATTAAATGGTGGCGTTGGAAAGTACAACTTGTCCCGCAAAAAACAAGCCCTCATACAGCTATGTGAACAGAAAAATAAAAGAGTTATGGCTGTTTGAAGGCAGGGAGCGCAAAACGAAAATGCAGAACCGAAAAAAGCTCCGGGCGCGAAGGGGTTAAAGACCCGACTTCTGCCATACATGTATGGCAGAGCTCAGGAAGGGGTTAAAAAACATGACATTTGAAAAACCCACTGGGTTAATATTTTTGGCTCAATATTTTTCAGCAAACCTCTGCACCCTTTTCCCACCTTTTAGCTCCAAACAGTAAAAGTGCCCCACACACAAGTAATAGCTCCCATTGTGTCCCATATAATAATTATGTCCTCTTTGTGCCACTATAAAATAATATCCTTCTATGTGCCCCTACATAATTATTATGTCCCTATGTATGCCACAATACATGCAATACAATAATAATGACCTTCTATGTTCTCCATATAATAATTATGACCCCCTATGTGCCACCATAAAAAATAATGTCCCCTTTGTGTACAGTTTAATTAGTATTGACACCTCTTCATGCCTACTTCTGTCCTCCTCCATGCCTCCTTCTGTCTCTCTTCATGCCTTCTTTTATTTGCCTTCATGCCTCCTTTGAAATAAAAGTAAAAAAAAATGAAAATCACCTAAGCCTGTTCTCATGAAAAGTGGTCCATTCCTTCCTTCCTTCTTGGCCTGGTGCAGGGAATGCAATGCAGTGATATCATTGCGCCACTTGACGTTCTCTCAACCTCTAGAAGGCAACAGGCCCAAAGCTGCCTGTTGCTTGCTAGAGCAAGTGGAGGATCCAATGGCTCTCTTCTCCGCCACAGTTTTCAACTTGACATACAGTTGAAACTCGGATGACTTGGTATCTGGGCAGGCTTTTTCCACATTGGGCCGGTCATGGTCACACACCCTGCAACCACAATTATTATACTTCTGCTTGTAACCTCCATTTTGTAAATGCATTACCTCTATAGTTTTGCTTGTGATTTAGATTTCATACAGATTGCATTTTTCATGCTTCATTTATACAGTGGAATATGGAATTTTATATATTGATCATTTAGACTTCTCTTGGACTTCTCTGTGACTAGTAAAAAGGTCATTGTGCAGTGTGGGAAAGTATAAAAGCTGTGATCATTTCCTTTTATTAATAGTGGATCCTGTGTTATCTATACAGAGGTTTTAGCATTCATTGTAATCCTGCCTTTGATGATAATGAGATAACTGCTGTAAAATGATCCCTACGAACAGAAAAGTTGGCCTATTATTACTCCCAGAGTTCAGGGTGAAAATGTTATGATTTTTTAAAAATATCTATATAACCTTGAACATTCTTAAAAATTGCAACAACAATCTTTAAAAATATGTTTTACCTAAAAAATTATTTAAACAATAGGTCTCATTTCCTGATGACACTTTACAGTAATAATTGTTAAGGATAATGCCATGATAACTTACTAATATTTGGCTTTATGTGTTACTCATCAGTCCTGGATTCAGTGCAGTGCACTGCCTTGTTTCCCTACCGTGGTGTGCTGTGTTGCTACAGCGAGCTGATGCGCTCAGGTGGCATTGTCCAGCCAGGTTATGCAAACACAGCTCTGGTGACAGGACCTAAATCTGTTACATTAGGCCTCTAACTTTACTAAATTGGGCCTTCAGCTCTGTTGCTTTGCTTCTCCACTTGTAACATTAACTCCCCTGTTCTCCAGATCTGCTGAATCAGTTCTCCAGCTCTGTTACATTGGTCCTTCGGCTATGCTACAGCAGCCATCAAGCACTACTACACTGGCAATCCAGATGTTCTTTACCTGCCTTACTGCTATACCACAATAGAAAGTTCGGACCAGCGATACACATATATATATATATATATATATATATATATATATATATATATATATATTCATAAGTGCATATCCATAAAGCAAAACTATAGAAATACAAAAGTATGGTTGCACAACATGTAATAAGCAATAGGAGTAAAAGTAAATCTGGATATATGTGGCGCTATGCCGACTAAAGATAAAAAAGGAAGTCCTTAGTTACACATATTTGCAAATGCGTGATCATGCCCACTCACCAATCGTCACGGTAACTTCCTGTGGAGTGGGTCCCTACACTCATCTATGCCTCTGTTCAGACTACATCCAAGTCTCCATTATTCAGGGCGTGTGAGACCAGCTAAATAGGAACTAAGGACTTCCTTTTTTATCTTTAGTCGGCATAGCGCCACATATATCCAGATTTACTTTTACTCCTATTGCTTATTACATGTTGTGCAACCATACTTTTGTATTTCTATAGTTTTGCTTTATGGATATGCACTTATGAATATATATATATATATATATGTATCGCTGGTCCGAACTTTCTATTGTTATATAATGAGCCTCGCAAACTCTTTTGGACCTGGCGACGCCCATTCACCCAGGACTTCCTGGTAGGATTCCTATTTAGCTGGTCTCACACGCCCTGAATAATGGAGACTTGGATGTAGTCTGAACAGGCATAGATGAGTGTAGGGACCCACTCCACAGGAAGTTACCGTGACGATTGGTGAGTGGGCATGATCACGCATTTGCAAATATGTGTAACTAAGGACTTCCTTTTTTATCTTTAGTCGGCATAGCGCCACATATATCCAGATTTACTTTTACTCCTATTGCTTATTACATGTTGTGCAACCATACTTTTGTATTACTGCTATACCAGTCATCCAGCTATTTCCTAGTCTACAGTTCAGTTACTCCAGTACTACCAATATCTTTGTGATACCTCCCTCTTCAGCAATGCCTATCTTTGCTACTACCAGGTAGGTGGCTTCTTCATCTCACCAGGTGAAAACTTAACAGTAGATGGAGGCAATAATAGGGCTGTGTTCAGTCGAGTCATAGCTACAAAACACAGGTGGAAACCTGGGTGTCTGGAAAAAACAAGGCAAATCTGAAGATAAAAGAAAGGGAAGCAGTGAATAATATAGAGAATGAAGAAGTAACTACTTGTGCCTAGATAGTGACTATAAAGACTGTGCATATGTCTATGTACTGTATATTAATCCCTTCCCAACATGCGCTGTACATGTACGGCAGGTCTTTAAAGATGGTGCCCGCTCATGAATGGAGCAGGTTCCATAGCTGCCGGGTGTCTGCTGTTTTACACAGCAAACATCAGGAGCTAATGTCTGTGATCAGTGATAACATCGATCACAGACATTTAACCCTTCAGATGCCATGGTCAATTGTTACTATGGCATCTGAGTGGCTTTTTTTCCAGGAGTACTGCACTCCTGGGTCCTGAATAGCTCTCCCATGCTCAGATTGGGGGAGTCATTTGTTTGCTGTGGTAGTCCCAAACCTGCCATAGCAATGTTATTATGGCAGGCAGGGCTCCATAGGAACAATATGAATCTCTCATAGGCTTATGAATGTGAAAAAAGGTAAAAAAAATTTAAAAAAAATATAAAAAAAAGAAAATCAGAAAATTCAAATCATTTCTCCATAATAAAAATAAATACATTGTAAAAAAAATGAAGATGATATGCACAACTGCACCCCAAAATTCCCGTACTAGTAAAATATAAATGTTTTTATACCGTACACTGAATAATGTTACGGAAAAAATAAAAAAAAAAGTCAATTCTCTGCTTTTTTTTGTTGCTTTAACTACTTTTTTTAACTAAATTTTTTATAAAAAAAGTACTCAAAAAGTCATAAACACTCCAAAATAGTATTAATAAAAATCACAGCTTCGTCGTAGACGTCATTATAAAAAAAGTATAGGGGGTCAGAAAACTATATAAATGTGGTATCACTGTAATCTTACTGACCTGAAGAATAGAGTTCACATGTCAGTTTTACCAGTTCTATAAACGCCATAAAAACAAAACCCATGAACAAAACAAAACCCCAGAATGCCACCATAAAACTATGGTGGCTTTGTTTTTTTTTCCAATTTGGGGGGGATTTTTTTTTCCAGCTTTCCACTACATCATATGCAATATAAAATGGTGCCATTACAAAGAACAACTTGTGCTGCAAAAGCCTTTATATGGCTATGTGAATGAGAAAAAAAAAATAAAAATGTTATAGCTCCGGAAAGGCAGGGAGTAAAAAATGAAAATGCAAAAACTGAAAATCGTTCTGTCCAGTGGTATGTACATTTGGTGCCCTAAAGGGCTGCTGATAAAACTTGGCAAACAAACAAAAAGAGCAGAATGTTATAATGCAAGAAGACAAAGCATAAGTCAAGAAAATTCTCTGTCAGCTTGTGTTATGTTTATTATGATCATGATTTGTACTCTAAATCAAGCATGCCCTGAGGAAGAATTGTACCTTCGGCTTTTGCACACTAGTTAAAACATCACGTTACAGTATGCAGACTGTAAATTGACTTACTGAACATGTGGACCCAAAAACAGGAATATCAACAGTCTCACTGGTTATCAGGACTCCTGATTAATTAACTCCTCAGGGTGTTGTCCCACAATGTGGTCATTGCATGGCTGAGCCTCATCCACGGTGCAGCCAAAAGCCCCAGTTTGTGCAGCTTGCAGATTGGCCATGTGGCGGGTGCTACATGGGATAGCACCCTCAGAATGTTGGATTATGCTATAGTAGGACTGATAATAATTAGAGATGAGCGAGTAGTGTTCGATCGAGCTGGTATTCGATCGAATACTACGCTATTCGTCGTACTCGATTTCGTTCGAGTATAACGCCGATGGCGCACTTAGAATTCGTTTCCCCTCCCACCTTCCCTGACGCTCTTTTTCCACCAATCACCATGCGGGGGGGTATGACAGGCCCGCTGAGCACGCTGGCAGCGCGAAAACGGCGTCTACATGCATTGGCTGGAAAAACCATGTGACCTCGAATCATAAAAACTCAGCTCTTCCTGCTCGTTCGCATATGCTGCGTGAACTTAGTCAGGGACAGAGGCTGGAGAAGGGAGAGACAGGTTTTAGCTGTTGGACAGGCAGGAGCGTGATTAAAAGCCCTTATCAGGGCTACTATAGTGCAGTACAGTGATAGCTTTACTACAATATACACTTTACAGAGAACGGCTGCTGTATTCAGGGATAGCTGCTGGAGTAGGGACAGAGAGAGGCATTAGTGGTGTATTAGGTGCTCTGCTACATACCAAACTATATTTGGCACTACTGTTCTGCGTTCTTTTTGGCTGCAAAACCCTGTTATATACCTAGTGTGTATATGCACCATCTGATCTTCTGACAGTATACGGCTGTGTACTTTTTTTTTTTTTTTAAATACAGTTTATTTGGCTCTAGTGTTCTGGGTTCTGTGTGCCTGCAATACCCTTTTTGTATACCAGGTGTAAATACCCACCGTCTGAACAGTTAGTACACGGCTGTGTACCTAGAAATATAAAATATATAGGCCTTTTCATTGGCAACTGTACTGTGCGTTCTCTTGCAAAATAATTTTATATACCTGGTGTTAATACACACCGTCTGATCTGTTAGTACACGGCTGTGTACCTCGAAATATAAAATATATAGGCCTTTTCATTGGCAACTGTACTGTGCGTTCTCTTGCAAAATAATTTTACATACCTGGTGTTAATACACACCGTCTGAACAGTTAGTACACGGCTGTGTACCTTGAAATATAAAATATATAGGCCTTTTCATTGGCAACTGTACTGTGCGTTCTCTTGCAAAATAATTTTATATACCTGGTGTTAATACACACCGTCTGAAAAGTTAGTACACGGCTGTGTACCTTGAAATATAAAATATATAGGCCTTTTTATTGGCAACTGTACTGTGCGTTCTCTTGCAAAATAATTTTATATACCTGGTGTTAATACACACCGTCTGAAAAGTTAGTACACGGCTGTGTACCTTGAAATATAAAATATATATAGGCCTTTTTATTGGCAACTGTACTGTGCGTTCTCTTGCAAAATAATTTTATATACCTGGTGTTAATACACACCGTCTGATCTGTTAGTACACGGCTGTGTACCTCGAAATATAAAATATATAGGCCTTTTCATTGGCAACTGTACTGTGCGTTCTCTTGCAAAATAATTTTACATACCTGGTGTTAATACACACCGTCTGAACAGTTAGTACACGGCTGTGTACCTTGAAATATAAAATATATAGGCCTTTTCATTGGCAACTGTACTGTGCGTTCTCTTGCAAAATAATTTTCTATACCTGGTGTTAATACACACCGTCTGATCTGTTAGTACACGGCTGTGTACCTCGAAATATAAAATATATAGGCCTTTTTATTGGCAACTGTACTGTGCGTTCTCTTGCAAAATTTTATATACCTGGTGTTAATACACACCGTCTGATCTGTTAGTACACGGCTGTGAAGGCAAAATATTGTAACCAAAAAAAAATAAAATGCGGAGGGGGGCTAGCGGAATAGGACGAGGACGGGGGCGCGGAAATGCTGTTGGGGGCCTTGTTGAAGCCAGTGGGGATACAATGCATGCTGGTGAGGGTCAGCCAGGATCCCGCTCATCCAGAATCCCTGCCTTTATGGGACAGTTAAGCAGGGGGCGGGTTACACCGCTGTTGAGGCCTGAGCAGGTTGAACAGGTGGTGCAATGGATAGCCGATAGCGCTTCCACACAGTTGTCCACCAGCCAGTCATCCACACAGTCTCACTCTGACCCTCCTTCCTCCACACCTGGCCAACAGAGTCATCCCACCATTGACCCCTCCCAGGAGCTCTTTTCGGGTCCTTTTTCAGATGTGCCGGAAGAATCCCAGGAGCTAGCAGAGGAATTTGTTTGTAGTGATGCCCAACCACTTGAGTATTCGCCATCTCCTGCTGATGTGGACCCTGAACCAGCATCTGTTATCATGAGCGATGATGATGATGAGACGCAGTTGCCATCAAGGGAGGCTGTTGGAATGTCCAGTGGGCAGGAGGAGGAGCAGAGTGAGGAAGAGGAGGTGGTGGATGACGAAATGACCGACCCCACTTGGCCAGGGGTGATGTCCAGCGGGGAAAGCAGTGGAGAGGTGGTGGTCTGCGCAGCACCGAAAAAGGCAGCAAGAGGCAGAGGGATGTCCACAGGCAGAGGGATGTCCACAGGCAGAGGACAGTCCAGACAGAGAAGTGAGGCCACAGCCAGCAGGGCCGAAGCTGTTCCCGGCAGCGGGCAGTCGCGCGAAGCTCCCCCATCGAGGCCTCGTACTTCTGTGGTGTGGAGATTTTTTAATGTTTGTGCGGATGACAAACTGAGCGCGGTTTGCACACTCTGCCACTCAAAACTGAGTAGGGGCTCTGAGAAGAGCAATCTGACCACCTCAGGCATGCGGCGTCACTTGGAAGTCAAGCACTGGGCTGAGTGGGAGAGAGCAAACGCAATACAACCTGCGCCCGGTCTTGCTGCCACTGCCTCTTCCCCTTTGTTGTGTGCTGCCACTGTGGTCCAGACCTCCAGCCAGGACACCTCCACATCTGCCTCTACCTCGGCTACTTTGGGGCCTTCTCCTTCAGCCTCCCCTTCCCCCGCCTGCACCTTCACACTCCTCGTCCCAACAACTGTCCATCTCGCAGGCGTTCGACCGCAGGCGGAAGTACGCCTCGAGTCACCCCCAAGCCCAAGCCTTAAACTGCCACATCTCCAAACTGCTGGCCCTGGAGATGTTGCCGTTTAGGCTTGTGGAGACGCAGGCCTTCCGCGACCTGATGGCGGCTGCCGCACCTCGCTATTCCGTCCCCAGCCGCCACTACTTTTCCCGGAGTGCCGTCCCCGCCCTGCACCAGCACGTGTCGCGTAACATCAGGCGGGCCCTGAGGTACGCAGTCAGCGCAAAGGTCCACTTGACCACCGACTCGTGGACAAGCGCTTGCGGCCAGGGACGATACATCTCTTTGACGGCACACTGGGTGAATGTTGTGGAAGCAGGGACGGGGTCGCAAACAGAGACGGCCTACCTACCACCCCCGCCCAAGATTGCCAGCACGGGTTCTGATAAACCCCCCTCCTCCTCCTCCTCTGCCTTAACACTGCCCTCAGCCGCTAGCTGGAAGCGTTGCAGCACTGGCGCGGGGAGACATCAGCAGGCGGTGCTTAAGCTCATCAGCTTGGGCGACAGGAAGCACAGCGCCCCAGAGGTGAGGGACGCCATATTGCAGCAGACGGAGATGTGGCTGTCGCCGCTGCAGCTAGGACCAGGCATGGTCGTGTGCGATAACGGCCGTAACCTGGTGGCGGCTCTGGAGCTTGCCAAACTCAATCACGTACCATGCCTGGCCCACGTTTTTAATCTGGTAGTCCAAAAATTTCTAAAGACTTACCCCAACCTGGCAGAGCTACTGGTGAAAGTGCGGCGCTTGTGCGCTCACTTTCGGAAGTCAACTGTAGCTGCTGCTAGCTTAAAAAAACTCCAGCAACGCCTCCATTTGCCTGAACATCGGCTGTTGTGCGACCTGCCGACTCGCTGGAATTCCACCTATTCCATGTTGGCCAGGGTGTGTGAGCAGCAGAGAGCATTGATGGAGTACCAGATTATGAATCCACGCGTGCCTCCAACTCAGCTCCCTCAGTTTGCCAACCACGAGTGGCCATGGATGGCAGACATATGCGATATACTGCGTATCTTTGAGGAGTCCACCAAGAAGGTCAGTAGCGAGGACGCTATAGTGAGCGTAACCATCCCGCTCCTATTGGTCCTTAAAGAATCGCTCATCGCAATAAGGGAGAACGCATTGCACGCAGAGGAGACGGGGGTAAGAGGAGACGCAACGGAGCTACACAGTCAGACCACACTTTTGTCTGATTCTCGGTGGCAGTTGCAGGAGGAGGAGGACGACGTGGAGGTGGCTGTGGAAGAGGAGGCGGATGCTGGCGGCGAGGGTAGCAGTCAGGCTGTGTGAGTCCCATTGGTTCAGCGCGGATGGTGGCGGAGAGGAGGCGGAAGAGGAAGAGGAGAAAATGGCAAGTGATCCTTCTGGTGGGGTCAGTGACGTCATGCCTATTCAGAGTCTGGCACACATGGCTGACTTCATGCTGGGCTGCTTTTCCCGGGACACACGTGTTGTCCGGATAGTGGAGAACAAACTGTACTGGGTCTTCGCAATCCTGGACCCCCGGTATAAAGATAACGTCTCCTCTTTTATTCCGGTAGAGGAGAGGACGAATCGATTGCTGGAATACCAGAGGGAACTCGTGCAGAACATGATGGAGATTTTCCCACCCACCATCGCTGGCAGCAGAGAGGAGAGGGTCTCCCAGAGTCCCTCAACATCGATCAGGCCCACAGCCACCAGGGGAACACTCTCCAAGGTGTGGGACACGTTCATGGCACCCCCTCGTGCAACTTCCATCACTGCGGGGCCCGCTATCAGCAGGAGGGACAAGTATCGGCGGATGTTGCGGGAGTACCTGGCAGACCGTAACCCTGTCCTCCCCGATCCCTCGGCCTCCTACACTTACTGGTTCTCCAAGTTGGACACGTGGCTGGAACTGTCCCTGTACGCCTTGGAGGTGCTTGCCTGCCCTGCCGCCAGCGTGCTATCCGAAAGGGTGTTCAGCGCTGCCGGGGGCATTATAACCGATAAGCGCAGCCGCCTGTCAACCGACAGTGCCGACAGGCTGACGCTAATGAAAATGAACAGCAAGTGGTATCACCTCTTGGGCCTCCACACAATTTTTAAGAGGTCTCACCTCTTGGGCCACCATATAATTTTTTCGAGGGCTCACCTCAAGCTAACTTTGCGCACTCATTAAAATATTTTCACAACAAGGACCTAAGAGCCCTCGATGGGAGAGCTTTGTGTGGGGGCCTGTTATAGGGAAGAGATGTGGCCCTGCGGGCTCTAGCCTGCCTTCTCCATGAGCCTCTGGCCAGCCCACGGCCTCTTCCTGCCTTTTGCGGTCCTACGCATCCCTCAACATCCCCACTGTTTTACCTGCTAGACATGACACTGGGTCAGGTCGGGTCACTGACTTCGTCATACTCAACCACCTCCTCTTACACTGCCTCACTTTGCTCCAACAGCCTCCCTTGCTGGCAACTGTGTCTCATCATCGTCCCTAATCATTTTACACTTTAGTGCCCGTTCCACACCACCATCAGCTAGAGATGGAGCTTGCTCCAGTGTTTGGGCATCAGAACAAACAAAATCCTCAGATAGCTCCTGTGATTCTTGCATGGGTGGGAACACTGGGTTGATAACATTGGGCAGGGTGGGAGGAAGGAGGGTCAGAGTGAGGTCCCTGCAGTTTCTGCAGGCTATCGACGAGACTGGACTTTGTGGACTTGACTGGGTGGTGGACAGATTTAAAAGGAGAATCTAGAAGGAGAAGGAGGGGTTTGCCGAGCTGTCTGTAAGGGTTGCGGAAATCCAGACAGAACCAAGGCCCCAAACTTGGGTGGGGGTAGCAGGTTTGCCCGTCCCCGCCTCCACAACATTCACCCAGTGTGCTGTCAGGGAGATGTAGCATCCCCGGCCTCAAACCAAAGTGTTGGTGGTCAAATGGCCTTTTGCAGTAACCGTGTTACTCGGGCGTGGACGATGTTTTGGGACATGTGCCTGGGCAAGGCAGGGATGGCACAGAGGGAAAAATAGTGATGGCTTGATTGCTTTCCCCCTTGCCTATGCCATCTGTGGTTGTCATAGGCAACGTGATTTTAAGGGGTGCAGAATTTCATCTTCGTTTTTGTCTCGTTTGGCTTGGGGTCCATGGCAATGTAGAGGAAAGAAGGTTTCCTGGTATGGTCTCACTTTACAGAGAGGTTAGATTGTCTTTGGAGTGTATTGTTGAGAGGCTGTGATAGTGGCGTAATAGTGCGACTTGGGCGCCTTATATGCACCCAGACATGCTTCCCCTGCTGTCCCAGTTGCATTCCAGCAGTGTTGGCATCCTTTTCTGAGGTTTCAGGGTGGACTTGGTGACCTCCAAGTGGTCGAATTGAGATTTCCAAGTGGCGAGCATTTTTTTCCCATAGACTTTAATGGGATTCGATATTCGGTCGAATTTCGCGGTCTATTCGAATCGAATTTCGAACTTTCGAATATTTCACTACTCGCTCATCTCTAATAATAATCAAACCACATATTGATAAATACCTGAAAAGGAAATGTCTCTGAAGAGAAGTTGTTTATGGGGAGATTAATAATAGGGCAGTGAATGTGTTGGAGAGTTACATACAACAATCAAATTGTTGCTTTCACATTTCATATAATTTGGACAACTCATCAACACAACCACTCAGTGCTTTTCACCAGTAATTTGTTCCACATCTTAACTAATGAAAGCTTTACTTCTCACTTTCCACATCCCACCTCACCATCGATGTTCTCGACCTAATCCCGCATGATCCACAACCATACAACTGTGCTTCTCCCAGCCCAAACCCATCTCTTCAATCTATTGATAACTACCTGAATTTTTACTTAACTCTTAACCTTATTTAATCATGCGATATCACAGCCTTCCTTCCGTCATTTCTTGACTAATCCTTTATGCACAACCCACTCATTGGCAATGTCAGAGTCTCAATCATGTGTCTCTGGTGTTCAACTTTGACCTCTCTTGTAGGAGAATGTACACTTCTGTACAGGACAGAGAAAAACAAGTTTCCGCAGGTACAAACATGCAGTCATTCATCCGCAGTCAGAAAAGCCAGATGTGGTTAGAAATCAACCAAGGTCAGGTTGGGTCGAATAAGAAATAATAGGACAAGCCAGCTGTAGTAGAAGATGTAGATTTTTTAGTAACAACATGGAGTCATCAAATTGGATGACATTTCCTAAGGATCCAACAGAAGACCAGTCAGTTGGCACATGCAAAGAGAAGAGTGGCCAGGAAAGCGGCAGAATCACAGTAGAGGAAACAAGTTGCTGTGGAGCTTGAGAGGTAGAGCACATGACTGCAACGATTTCCCCCTTCTTTTAGGAGTGGCCTATGGACTGTGTAGTAACAATTCTGAAGCATCTATTCCTATGAATTTAATACTGTATCATTCCTGTATTATTCCTTATTCCAAACTGTTAACACCCACCCAGAAATAACAGGAGAATGGAAAAAACAATTAGAATAGATGCTTCAGAATTGTTACTACACAGAGAATGCTAGTAGTTAGTAATACAGACATGTCAGGAGAGGTGACAGATCTTTATTTTTTTCCTATCATGTAGGGCCAGTGATAGGGAACTTTTTTTTTTAAATAATAATTATTTTTGTAAAATAATTTATTTAATGAATTTGTTTGTGAGAAAGAGAGAGATCCAAATTTGATGCCAGCAGATGTAATATGTGCTAATTTGTAAGACGTGCATACAAATTTCCCAGAAACCCAGAGAAATGTTGCCTAGCCTACAATAGTCATCATATATATTAAGTCGTCTTCATAATAGAAATACTGTAGCACCCACCCAGAGGTGCCCCCCATGGCCTGTTAACTAGAAAAGCTGCTCTATCTGTTTTCCTCTGATAAAGGACTTTTGTCCTGAAAGAGCTGGTTGCAGATGTGAAGCTGGTGTAGCTATTTTCCTAGTTTTGCTACTTATGTATGTTTGAAAGGCCAAGCAATGATTGGAAGGGTATGCTGTAGTTGTGAAACAGCTTATTTCAATTAAAGAAAGAGGAGTTCCACATGTTTTTCATGTGCAGATGTCTCTTTATTTGTCTAAAATGAATTGCAAAATATTTGGGTTTGTTAGAATTAAGAGTGAGCAAATAGAAGATTAGCATTCTTTTCTTTTTTGCAAGAAAAGATAATTTGAATATCTTTTCCAGAAACCCAAAGGTATGCAAATTAGCTTGCCAGAAAAAAACTAATGTGTCCTCAACCATCCACAAAATAAATTAAAAAAAAAAACATGGTGTTAAAAAATGGTGCCACAAAATCAGCCTTTTTTTCAAAAATGTTTTTTTTTTTATGTAAAACTGAAAAAAATAAAAAATAGACATATTAGGTATCTCTGCATCCATAATGACCTGCTCTCCAAAAATATCACATAATCTATCCCATCAGGTGAAAGTTGTAAAAAAATAAAACTGTGCCAGAACTGCCATTTTTAAAAAAAAAGCTCTCACACAAGACCAAACTATGCCTCAAATGAACATGTTTTGTGCCTATACAGCAGTATGTGTTCAGGAGAAAATGGGTAACAAATTGTAGACTGCTTTTTCTCCTGGGGCAACATTTTATTTATTCACAGCAAAGTGTTTCTATGAAAATCTTGTGGGGCCAAATCACTCACTACATCCTGAATAAATTAATTGAATGGTGTTGTTTCCAAAATGGGGTCACATTTTTGGGGTTTCTACTTTAGGGGGTACCTCAATTGTGTCATGGCGCCCGAAAACTATTCCAGCAAAATATACCCTCCAAAAGCCATATGGTGCTCCTTGCCTTCTGAGCCCTATGGTGTGCCCAAACAGCAGTTTACAACCACATATAGGGTGTTGCCATATTCAGGAGAATAAAAAATGGTGTAGTGCTTTCTTCTGTAACCCCTTGTGCAAATTAAAATGGTGGGGTGCTTTCTACTGTAACCCCTTGTGCCAATTAAACTCTGGAGAAAAAATTTATTGGAAAACATTTTTCATTTTCACAGCCAAGGGTTTCTAAATTCTATGAAATGCCTGTGGGGCTCAAAGCACTTACTACACCCTTCAATAAATTCCTTGAAGGGTTTAGTGTCTAAAACAGGGGTGATTGTTTTGGGAGTTTCCACTGTAGGGGTACCTCAGGGTCTCTTAAAATGTGACATGGTACCTGAAAACCATCCCAACAAAATCTGCCCTCCAAAAGTCATGATACTCTTTCCCTTCTGAGCCCTGCTGTGTGTCCATACAGCAGCCTATGACCACATATTTGGTGTTGCTGTATTCAGGAGAAAATGGGCAACACGTTGTGGACCATGTTTTCTCCTATTGTCCCTTGTAAAAAATAACAATTTGGGGGCTTATGCAACATTTTAATGGAAGGAATGACATTTTTCATTTTCACAGCAAAGTTAAATTCTAAATTCTGTGAAATGCCTGTGGGGTCAAAACACTTAGTACACCTCTCCATAAATTCTTTAAGGGGTGTAATTTCCAAAATAGTGTCACCTTTTGGACGTTTCCAATGTAGGAGTACCTCAGCATCTCTTCAAATGTGACATAGCACCCATTGCAAAAGATGCCCTTTAAAAAAACATATTGAATTCTGCCATGTGCCCATACAGCAGTTTATGACCATGATAGGGGTGTTTCTTTAAAGTGAATAATCAGGGTAATAACTATTGAGGTTTGTTTTGCTGTTAACTCTTATTGTGTTAGGAAAAAAATGGATTTAAATGGAAAATCCACAAAAAAAGTGAAATGTCACTTCCACTTTAACTCTTGTTGAACATCTAAAGGGTTAACAAAGTTAGTATAATCAGTTTTAAATAATTTGAGGGATGTAGTTTATATTTATGGGTGGTTTCTATTCTTGCTTCTGCTTCTAAAATTCTAAGCCTTCTACCGTCCTAAAAGATAAAATGCCATTATTTTGAAAATGTAAACATAAAGAGACATATGGTGAGTGTTAATAACTATTTTATGAGGTATCACTATCTGTCTTAAAAGCAAAGAAATTAAAATTTTCAGAATAGCAAATTTTGGATTTGTTTTTAGAAATAAAGGTAAAATATATTAACTTAAATTTACCATTGTCATAAAGTACAATGGGGGAGATTTATTAAAACTGGTATAAAGGAAAACTAGCTTAGTTGACCATAGCAACCAATCAGATTCCACCTTTCATTTTTCAGAGCTCTTTTGGGAAATTAAAGGTGGACTCTGATTGGTTGCTATGGGAAACTTAGGCAGTTTTCCTTTACACTAGTTTCCCCTAATGTGTCATGAGAAAACAGTCTTAGAATGGCTTGGCTAAGTAAAAGTATTCCAAAGTCATTACCACATAAAGTGACATGTCAGATTTGCAAACTTAAGCAGGGTCAGGAAGGTGAAGTATTTAATTCGGTGGAATGGCATTTTATGTGGGAAAACTTGAAACAATTGGGAATCACCTTGAATTTCTTAAAGTGGCTGCAGTTTTATTTGAAAGAATTGTGATGAAATTTGGCCACAAAATGATGTACTTTAGGCCACACCCTTTCCCACAAAGCTATGCCCTTTTGCCTATGCCCCACCCCTTGTCAAGCATGTCGAAAAGCTACATGCACCAATCGACCAATTTTCGGTGCAGAAACATTAGCAAAATTGGACCAGTGTTTATTGCTCTGGAAGAGCTGCGATGTATGGACACTATGTACTGCTTCTGCAGCAGCCCACTGGGGAGTGCTTTGAGGAGGATAGGAGTGGTTGTTATGGCCCTGAGGGTGGTGATAGTACTTATGGTTCACAGTGGCAGTCTCCCCTTTGGCTTTCCCTGGGGCCGTGCACTGACAGGAGGTAGCAACGTCTGGTTGGAGTTCTCTTGACGTTTGGCAGGGTGCAAGGCAGGAGTATGTAGTGGCCAGCAAATGGTGGAGTCAGTAACCAGGCCAGATGATTGCAATAAATAAGTTTCTCTTTACTAAAGGGAAGAACAAAGGTAGTAGTACATCCATTAACAGTTCTGTGGCATGTAACAGTGCCATCCATCCCCCAACAGACAAAGTATGGACAGCAGCAATAATGGAGGTTGCACTCTCTCCCTTTCTCGCTGCAGAATCTTAGGAATGCAATGAGGCTCTTGGTAAATGTTTTCTGCAAATTCTCTGATGGTGCAGATTTAAACCCTTAATGACTGACAATGCCCAATTTTACAGCTGACTAGTGTAAGTGCTGCATGGATCTACGGCTGCATGGCTCCTGCTTTAATGTCTCAGACTGACAGAAGCTCCAATCCAGGCCCTTTAACCTCTTAGATGCTATGGTCAAAAGAAACCACCGCATCTAAGTGGTTTAGAGAGACGGGTTCCCTCTGTCTCCTATCAGCACCCCACAAATGAGATTGTGGGGTGTCTTCGCATGGAAACCTGGGGCCTAATGAAGGCCCCAGGCTTGTCTGTAGTATATGCCTGTCAGGCTGCACCTCTCTGTTGCATCCTGATGGTGAATATCAGTATGGCATCAGTATAATACACTATACTGCATAAGCAATAAAATATATAATAAAAGCAATCAAAACATCACCTGTTAAAGTCCCCTTGACTAGTAAACGGTTAAAAAAAGTTAAGCAAATTAAATTTTTAAAAAATCTCCAAATTAAAAAATACATGTTTTGGCCCTTGAAAAAAAGCTTTCAATGGCAAAATTGCAAACATTATATCCCCTCTACATATTTGGTATCACCTCATCTGTAAAAACCCACACTACATAATTATGTAATTTATCACCCATGGTGTACGCTATATTAAAAAAAAAATCAGAATTGATGTCTTTTGCTCATTAGACACAAAAAATGGCAATATTTATAACATAAAAAACCTAGTGGCAGTATTGTTGGTTTAGCTTGGCCACTAAAGGGTTAACATAAAGTCTGACCAAGCTGTCTCAAAGTGTGGAAGGGTGCATTAGCAATGTTCACTCTCACAGCAGTGAGGTCCCTCTCTGCCAAAAATATGCACAATATCTTGCTGACTGACTCCAATGCACAGCCTTGTAGAGTCTGGACCTTCTAATTGTACTTCCTTTCTATGGAGTACTTTTGGTGATAAAGTAGCATCTCTTGGCTGTAGATGTCTCTCTGAGCTTGGGCCTAGATCTCAGGAGTAGGCACATGTAGGACCTTTCTGTAGCACAGATGGACTCTACACTCACTATCCAGGGGGCAGACCCAGGTTCGTCTCCTGGCAAACTAAGAGGATGAGTCAAGGTTGTCAACCCTTACTTGTATATACAATGCTATTAGGTACACAAATATAACAAATCACATATAACTTGACAATATAACATTACATTAGTTAACCCCTCTTAGAACCCTGGGGTACTGCACTTCTTTCTCCTCATGATAGCACTGCAGTAGAAATGAACATTACTGGGGGACCTTCTAACAAAAAGGAGTTATGTAAAACAGACAACCCCCTTAAAGGAAATTTCCCACAAAAAGGTCTACATTCTTTAAACCAGAACCTGGATATGAATACTTTTGTAATTGCATATAATTAAAAATTAAGTATACTCACTCAATAAAAAAATGTATAGTGCCACCTGCTGTTTGTCCATTTCCTTATTTCTATGTCCATCCCAGTAACTCAGCTGAAGTGAACTTACATGCTCATTTCCATCTTTCAACTGCCACCAGCTGGATCTACTATTAGAAGCTATGACACAGTTACTGAGAGAGTTACAGCAGAAAGGACAGCCCCTGAGAAGGACTCTCCCCATGCACTACCAACCTGAAGAAAATCTTGCATCGCTATTGGAGCAAGGAACGGAGAGAGCACTGTATCCAAGTGAGGTACAGGGCTGGTTCCAACTTTGTTAGAAAGATTGTCATGTACTACTGTATATGATGTTTGATTTTAATTTCTTATATTAATTATGGGACACCAACTGCATTGTTTCTGTTATCCCATTTTTACTGTAGTTTCAACTTTTTGTGATGCTGTAACTGCCCATGCAAGACACATTTAATTAACATTTCACCAGTAAAAACCACACGGGCAAAACAGGGGTAATTGCATACATAGTTTACAATGTAATTTACGCTGTGGGTTATTTAGAGTGAAAAAAAATGTAATATGTAAACCCAGCCATAAAGGGGTTGTCCAGTATGTTACAAGTGATGGCATATCCTCAATATCTGATCACCAGGTGTCCAACACCCCACGCCCCCATCAATTACCTGTTTCTGTCATGAGTGGGCTTGCGTCTGGTATCAGACGTTCTGCGCGGCTTTCTAAAGTGACATAATTTGACATGCTTTTCCCTTGGTTTGGTTGCTGTTCACCACACCCCTTCCCCTCAGCTGTTGCCGCTGTGGTAATTATCTTTCTCCTATTTACCCCTTCCTCTCCCAGTATCCCTTGCGGTTTATACTTTCTGCCTACTTAGTAGTGTGTGGTGTGGATCTCGGCTGAGATCCAGTTGTTGCGATATCTGCTTAAAGATAAGTGACTTTTTCCCTTTTGTGGTTTTCCTGTTGGAGTCTCCTGTTCGTCCTTACTCTTGGAGGAACGGGTTTACTCTTTCTTGTGTCACTAGCTGCAGGGTTTTCTAGGGTGCATTTATTATTAGGTTCCTGTGTATGAACTTTCCTACAACCCAGGCTTGTTCATACTAGTAGTCAGTCAGGGCCTAGTTTCAGGGTTCCCTGCAGGAGGTGACCGTTTCCCTGGTTTTGGTCTGTTCCCTTCCCTCGTACGCTCGGTGTGGCTATTCCCTCCACACCAGAGCGTGACAGTTTCAGGGTAGTCCAAGTGCTGGAATTATACCTCTGTCTATTGTTTAGTGGACGGAAGCGGTTAGTGCGGTACTGCTTACATTTCACTTCAAAAGAAGCAACGCTACAGTAACCCGGTCCATCCACTAGACCAGGGATGCTCAACCTGCGGCCCTCCAGCTGTTGCAAAACTACAACTCCCAGCATGCCCGGACAGTCTACAGCTATCAGCCAACAGCAGGGAATGGTGGGAGTTGTAGTTTTACAACAGCTGGAGGGCTGCAGGTTGAGCATCCCTGCACTAGACTGTGAAGAACTGATTGGCAGGGCTGCGGGGTGTTGAACCACGGATGATGAGATACTGATGACCTACTGTATCCAGGGGATAGGCCATCACATGAAAGATCTTGAGGGTGACACACTGCAGACTGCACCATATGTAATAACTCACCATGACATGCCATACATTACTCCCAGTGGCAAGTAAAACCTTCTATCATGCCCACTTTTTAGCAGTTCTCCTGCAATATGATCATTAATGACTGTTATGCAGATTCAAAGGTGACAGCTGCTATTCCATTCACATTATCAAAGAAATTTTTACGATTTTTTGTTTTTTTTTTCCTTTTTTATATGTTTTATGTGTATAAACATATTTAGCAGAAATGGAAATATATTTACAAGAAAGCAAATACATTATAAAAATAACTTCTATTACTTAGATTGGCTACAAAAAAGGCTGTTACTCATTTAAGTGACATTTTCCTGCTGTCTTTTTATGTTGTTAAAAGCTAATAGCATTTATGATGAAGCAATTGATAATAAAACTGCACATTGCTGCTAGCTTACTGAATATTTTTGGATTCTAAATACCCCATCTGCTACTGTACATAAAAAAGCGGATCACATCAGATTAACATTCACAGTGTTCATCTTTCTTTTGGTTGTCTATTTCTGTTTCTAGTGCAACCGCACCTTGAACTCAAGCAGAAGGTGCTAGGTTTCAGCGTGATAACGTGAAATTATTTTAGCCAAGTGCATAAGATGACTTAACAGCATGTGACAAACAACAAAGATTATTGGCTTTCAGTATAAGCAAATACAGTAATACAAATTACCAAGTAGAACTATTGTAAAGTAAAATAAAACTTGAACCACAGTATTTTGCAAATACTTTACCGAGTAGAAAAAATAGATTATAGTAAGAATGTATTTCTAAACCATTCCTCTGTTATTCATTATTCCAATTGTTGAAAAAGGGGGTCAGTCAGCACGTCCCAATGCGAAGGTGCACGCTGCCATGGCTAGAAACACAAAGAAAAAAGACCCCACAATGCATTATTTGCAGAGTGCTGCTGCATTGTGTTTTTTGTATTTTTTTTTTTTATTCCAATTGTTGCCATTCCCGTTGTCTCTATGTAATGAAGGTTAGGGCTGGGGTTCTCCCTTATTAGTGAACACGCAGGACATAAAGGCAGACCTCTTTAGATCTTAAAGGGGTTGGACATTTTCTGGCTACTGTTGACCCATTTGTATGCAAGATAACAATTGGCCTTTATTGATATTCTGTGTTGTTTGTTATATTTCATAAGGTATGTCCTATTTTTGGCAAATCTTCTGTGCTGTCCACGTAGAAGTCCTGTCTATAAGATGGCTGCTGATGGAGGGTCATGTGACCAGACATCACTCAGCCTCCTCCATTCTAACATGCTACACCTGCACTCTCCCAACAATCTAAGTGCAGGCGAAGGCTCAGGAGGAGACTACATGATTTGCCTTTTCACATGACCCTCTATTAGCAGCCATTTTATGGATAGGGCCTCCATGTGGACAGCACAAAAAACTTGGCCAACAAGGGGACATAGCTTATGAAATATAGAAAATGACACAGAATATCAACAAAAAGTGTATTAGTATGTGCCTTATAATCATCTTATAAACACACTGTACTCCTATAATTGATATCCGGTAAAATAACAAAACATCATCCCTGAAAAACGGTGGAAGTAATCTTGCAAATAGATAACCACCCAAAAAAAAATATATAACAACCACCTCCACACCATAAATCAATATAAATGGTATACTTTATTAGTTATAACATGATTAACAATACAAATTAAATAAAAAACATGATTAATTCAGCGGCTGGAAGCACATGTAGCTGAGGAACACAAACTGGGGGACGCGACAAGGGTCATCCATGCACATACAGGTATATCAACCATTGGGATTTTCTTTTTTATGATGATTTTCCTAGCCACCATATTATTTTTTAGAGACAAATACCCACTTATGGTTTGGAGGGTGTTGGCAATTTTTGGTAAATCATAACATACAAAATGTTTTTTCTGAATACCTGTTATACTGTGCATGGATGACCCCTGTCACGTCCCCCAGTTTGTGTTCCTCAGCTACATGTGCTTCCAGCCGCTGAATTAATCATGTTTTTTATTTAATTTGTATTGTTAATCATGTTATAACTAATAAAGTATACCATTTATATTGATTTATGGTGTGGAGGTGGTTGTTATATTTTTTTTTTGGGTGGTTATAAACACACTGGTCAACAGTATCCAGAAAGTAGACAACCCCTTAAACAGTCCAAACTTTGATCGCTACTCAATCTCGTCTCATGTAGGAGGCCATGCAACTCAACTGGCAGGGTGTTCCCTGAGGCAAATATAGAGAACATTACAACACCCCTTGTCAATTCCAAGTAAAAAAAAAAAGTATGCTACGAGCCCCAAAAGAGACAAGCCTACAAAAAGTCTCCCGTGTATATTCCAAAAATAAGAAAGAAGGGCAGCACTCACTGTTTGCAAGATGAAAATCAAGTGGAAATCTTTAATCCATAGTTAGTGATCCAGTAAATGCAACGTTTCGCCCATATACTGTCCAAAATAAAGGTATTTAGTAGGCTTTGTTTTTCCCTATGATGTACAGTAGGATAGTGGTTTATACTTACCTTGCTGTGTACACTATGGGTCTATTTTATTGAGTTCCCCATCACAACCTCCTCAGGCCGAGAGTTTCATAGTCTCACTGCTCTTACTGTAAAGAATCCTCTTCTATATTTGTGTAGAAACTTTCTTTCCTCTAGAAGCAGAGGATGTCCCCTTGTCACAGTCACAGTCCTGGGGATAAATAGATGATGGGAGAGATCTCTGTACTGTACTTAATCTTTCAGGGTAACCCATTCCAGTTATTACTTTAGTTGCCCTCCTCTGAACCCTCTCCAGCTCTGCTATGTCTGCCTTGTTCACAGGAGCCCAGAACTGTACACAGTACTACATGTGTGGTCTGACTAGTGATTTGTAAAGTGGCAGGACTGTGTTCTCATCACTGGCATCTATGCCTCTTTTGATGCAACCCATTATCTTATTGGCCTTGGCAGCAGCTGCCTGACACTGGTTTCTACAGCTTAGTATGCTGTTCACTAAAATTCCTAAATCGTTTTCCATGTCAGTGTTACCCATTTAGTATGTACTGGCGACTTGCTTTATTCCGTCCCATGTGCATAATCTTACATTTGTCAGTGTTAAACCTCATCTGCCACTTCTCTGCCCAAGCATCCAGTCTATCCAGATCCATCTGTAGCAGTGTACTGTCCTCTTCTGTGTTAATTACCTTACACAGTTTAGTGTCATCTGCAAAAATGGATATTTTACTGTGCAAGCCTTCTACAAGATCATTAATAAATATATTGATGAGAAAAGAGGTGATTACTGACCTCTGTGGTACACCACCAGTAACTGTGACCCAATCTGAGTGTGTACCGTTAATAACCACCCTCTGTTTTCTATCACTGAGCCAGTTACTTACCCAGAAACAGACATTCTCTCCCAGTCCAAGCATTCTCATGTTATATACTAACCTTTTATGTGGTACAGTGTCAAATGCTTTAGTTTGACAAATAGTTTGACATGACCAATCCCTCATGAAACCATGCTGATATGGAGTTATTTGCTTATTTTCATTGAGGTACTCCAAGATAGCATCTCTTAGAAATTCTTCAAACAGTTTACCCAAGACAGATGTTAAACTCACCGGCATATACAGTAGTTTCCGGGCTCTGTGTTTGAACCCTTAGGCCCCTTTCACGCGGGCGAGATTTCCGCGCGGGTGCAATGCGTGATGCGAACGCATTGCACCCGCACTGAATACTGACCCATTCATTCCAATGGGGCTTTTCACATGGGCGAATTTTTTCACGCATCAGTTCGCCGTTGCGTGAAAATCGCAGCATGTTCTATATTCTGCGTTTTTCACGCAGCCCTGGCCCAGTTGAAGTGAATGGGGCTGCGTGAATAACTTGCGTGTGGATGCAATGCGTGATTCACTGATGGTTGCTAAGAGATGTTGTTTGTAAACATTCAGTTTTTTATCACGCGCGTGAAAAACGCATTAAAATGCTTGACACCCGCGCGGAAAAGACTGACTGCGATTGCGTGAGGATTGGTGCGGATGCGTGCAGATTTTCCGGAACGCATCCGGACTGAATCCGTGACGCCCATGTGAAAGAGGCCTTACATACATCCCAAGCATGTGGTACTTCCACCCTTTTGACACAGGACGTGCACAGTCTATGTCTCCAGATGCGCAGTTGATGCCTCCAGACACACATGTCCTTTCTTTCCAGCCATGCATCGTTCTAGGAACACGTTCAACAGACTTCCACTCCTTACCTTACGGTGTGCACAACTGACATACTTCCAGGCATACTTGTTTTGCTCGACACAAAGGAGCACCATATGAGTGGGTCAGTGGACATGTGCAGTGGACAATAGGTACTCTTTAATATTATTACCTCACTACCATACCAGTTACATGACCCAACAGCAGGAACAGCCTCCCACAACAAGAAACAGTACAGTAAAAACATGTATCACATTCCCCGAGCCTTAAACTTCTCCCAGGGCTTTTTGTTTCTAGCCCTGGCAACTACACGGTTCGGCTGCACAGGGGCCCAGGGCCGGAGGGGGGCCCTTTCTTACCGGCGGCAGGGAGAGATGAGCGCTTCCATTTTGGAAGCTCTCATCTCTATATTCATCTGTATCACCGTCGTTAGGACGGCGATACAGATGGATAATGCGGGGCAAGGGAGGGAGAGGCGTCTCCCTTCTCCGTTCCTCTGATAGGCTACAGGCCTAGTGCCTGCAGCCTATCAGAGGCCGGCACAGGCGGCGCGATGACGTCATCGCGCCGCCTGAGCCATACAGCGCGGGACACAGGCCGGAAGAGGCCTGCATCGAGTCGCTGACAGAGGCAAGGAGGTAAGTATAAGTGTTAATTTTTTTCATTTAAGCTGGCACTATGGGGGAGGAGCACTATGGGGGCCAATATGGAGGGGACTATTGAGGAGCACAATGGGGGAACTATGGAGGGCACTATGGAGGAGGAGCACAATGGGGGCACTATGGAGGGCACTATGGAGGAGGAACACTATGGGGGCCACTATGGAGGAGGAGCACTATGGGGGCACTATGGAGGAGGAGCACTATGGAGGGCACTATGGAGGAGGAGCACAATGGGGGCACTATGGAGGAGGAGCACTATGGAGGAGGAGCACTATGGAGGAGGAGCACAATGGGGGCACTATGGAGGAGGAACACTATGGGGGCCACTATGGAGGAGGAGCACTATGAGGGCACTATGGAGGAGGAGCACAATGGGGCACTATGGAGGAGGAGCACAATGGGGGCACTATGGAGGAGGAGCACAATGGGGGCACTATGGAGGAGGAACACTATGGGGGCCACTATGGAGGAGGAGCACAATGGGGGCACTATGGAGGAGGAACACTATGGGGGCCACTATGGAGGAGGAGCACAATGGGGGCACTATGGAGGAGGAACACTATGGGGGCCACTATGGAGGAGGAGCACTATGGGGGCACTATGGAGGAGGAGCACTATGGGGGGCCATATATATATATATATATATATATATACTGGCACTATGGGGGCCCTATCATATATACTGGCTCACATGGGGGGCACTATGGAGGAGGAGGAGGAGCACTATGCTGAACTTTTCCTAAGGTTCGTATATTCGACAAATAGATTTGTTGTATTTGCGTACAAAATATACGTTATTATGTGCTATTAGCGAACATTTGCGCACTAATAACGAACGTTCATTTAAAAAATGTACGTAACTTCTTAGAAGACGTACGCATGAGTGTACAAATAGCGTACGAATCCTCAGCGTACTATTGTCTACGCGATTACGTAATACGCAGGCACGCACGACGAGAGGCCGCGGCGTGCACTCCTCAGAGGCAGAGCGAATTTTAGAAAATGGCATCCAGGCGATCCTCATCATTTAGCTCTGCTGCACAGCTGAAATACATAGTCCAGCTGATGGACCGGCAGGATTACGATTTACGATGGCACACACCGCCACCCGAACCAGCATAAAAAGGAGGTGATCCAGCAGGTGATCCGAGGCTTGTGCCATTGTTTCAACACCTTGCGGACCCCGGGCCAGATCCAGTGTAAATGGTCAGATCTGAAATCGCCCTCAGAAGCTGCAGAATCCTTACTTAAGGGCCATCAGGTCCTCTTCACTGCTGCTGGAGCTAAAAGACATGAGAGGGCGCTCCCGCCTCATAAAAGCTATACTGGCTGCGGCAGCAGGCCTCCACCGACCTCTCAGGGATGGTCTTGGTAGTGACCGGGCGGTCACACTGGCAAGGGCCGTGGCAACTTAGGCCTGGTCCTTTACCTTGTAGGGGCCAGATCCTCCCGCCGGCATACAAGGTGACAGAATCTCCGGCTGTAAGGGCTCTGGTAACGGTCTTCCGCGAGTGGCAAACTGTGCGGCCTGCACCTGCCATGGCAGTTGGTATTGTACCACCGATGGCTGGTACACGAAACTGTTGGTGGTCATCTGTCCCACATGAAGGATCGGCGGCAGTGGCAAATCTGGTATCAGGGGTTCCAGCTGAGCTTGGGATTTCTCCTCAGATCGCAGAGTCCCATCATTGGTCTCATGGGAACACCAAGCCTCTTCTGCGGCCTGGGCCTCCTCAGTCCAGTCTTCTGGGGGCGCTGAGGGAGTAGCTGGTCGCTTAAGGAGTTTCACCCCAGTAGCAAAGGGGCCTTGGAGGCTCTTCATAGGGGTATACTCCACATATTCCCCTGCGTGGAGATTGTGGCGGACGGGCGGAAGATACGGCCGCTTTACAGAACGGCGGTTCACATATAATTCTTCTGCCGTCTCCTCATCGGCAATAAAACTCCCCATTCGACACTGAACCACATAACGGTACCCTTTCTGCGCTCCAGATTGGGGTCATCGGACCGTGGGTGCTCTAACACCTGCACAACCCACTCCTCTACCAACTTTTTGTATTCCCAGAGGGTCAGGGCGTTGCGGGTGACAGCCTCGGGGACCATCGAATTTTGGCGAAGGGAGAAGTCCTTCCGCGGCGGAGCGGGAACTCCTGCCACCTCCTTCGTGTCAGCCAGCGGAGTGAGCACCTCAGCGGGCACCTCAACCGACTTCTTAGCCTGCCGGACATATTGAGAGAAGTAGATCTCCTCCGGTTCCTTCTCCTCATAGGGGTCGGTGCCCCACACCATGCCTCCCCAGTCAGGGCCTCGCTGTGTTGCCATTTTAATTGCCTAAGTTGCCACGTCTTCCTTGCGCATTGGAGAAGGGGGCGGAGCTACCAGGGAGGAGTCTGCATCGCTAATGAATTGAATTCGTACGCAACAGCATATAGAGTAACTTATACGTAGCAATAGGGTATAATTTATAGGACAAACTACGTAGCGAATGCGTACAAAGCCAAAGCGAATCACCTAATATTTGGATTCGCTTTGCAGCTAAAAATTCCCAAGATTCAATACGAATCAACGAATCAATTCGCTCATCTCTAGATGTTAATAGTACTAAAAAAATTATAAAAGTTATATTTATTGATGACCTGTCCTCAGTATAGGTCATCAATATCAGATCGGCGGGGGTCCGACACCCGTCACCCCCGCCGATCAGCTGCTGGCATGGCGCGCACCTCCTCTTCAAACAGCCGATCGCCAGGGGTGCAGGGTGTCGGACCCCCACCGATCTGATATTAATGACCTATCCTGAGGATAGGTCATCAATAAGTATAACTTAGATAACTCATTTAAGATAAATTAGTTTATTTTAATCATCCTGGCTCGGTAGTCAGTTTTTGTCAAATAAAGGATGGACCCAGGTAAGATGATAGTGTGTATCTGTACCGATCAGCATACTTTGGTAATACAGCTCACAAGCTGATCCCAGACCTTGGACATCTCTTTAGTGGTGTAGTATCATAAATATCCAGGCCTTTAGTTGCCCAAAAAGCTGCTTAGTGGCTGTTTATCATCCGACCATTTTATATAGCCTAACAGGAATTACCATCTGGACTTCCTTTGTAGTAAATGGAACTCTAAATTGCCTCATTAAATGCCCATAGAGACCTATTCAATACCTTCAGCTGTTAGATCATTAGATGTTACCAGAACGACAGCTTTCTTTGGCTTTTTTAATTTTAGACTGCAAAAAACCTCAAGCATGGCCTATCACTTTATATGGGTAGACTATTTCAGGATACAGTATGTAACCAAGCTGATTTTATTCCCTAATGCCACCCAGGTATGTGTGACTTGAATTAGAAGCACTCAATTCATTTACATATATGAGTATAATTTGCATTCTATGGAACTGGATGAACCTTTGATTCTTTGATTGCTTCCCAAAAGACCTTTAGCAGTTGCCTAGTCAATGTGCAGGCTTCTGAAAAAAATAGCCAATTGGCCATGCATTTCCTTAAACTAAACTGTAGAAGGAAGATTTTTCCTCAAACAAAATTACAAAAAAAGAAATCTTAAAAGGGCAGTTTTACTTAAAAAAGAAAATAGGACAATGGTTAAATTAATCTGTGCAGCCTAAAATATATGTACCATATATGATTTCTATTGGCTCCATTCACAAGATAGAGTGCCCTTTTGGCCTCCATCTGGCTGGTCTGCATTGGCATACGTTTTTTTCTTTTTCAACAGTATAGAAATGTTCAGGAGACTGTACTTTTCTATACAAAGGGCCATCACATTTGTTGCACACCTCTACTGAGCGTATATGTCTTCAGACTAGAAAATAATGTATACAAAGCATATAGACAGCTTGACCTGCTAAAATTTAGTACGGATCAGGTCACAACGGAGGATGGCACAGGATGCTTTTGTACTATTCCAGTGTATGTGACTTACAGAAACAAAATGTGCAGTGGATATCCTCATTCCAATGCTCACTGGAGCCATGCAGTGAATGGAGGGCACAAGCTTTCTTCAACCAGAGCACATCTTGGACTCTTGTCTGATGGTAGTTTGGGTGCCATTGATGGTGGGTGATTGCCATGGTGCAAGGCAGGAGAACAGATGAAAGCAGGGGGATGGATGGTGAAGTCAATGAACAAGCCTGTTTAGTTCCGATAAATAAATAAAGCCTTTCTTTACTGAATAGATAATGGAAGTAGTAGTTCATATAGCATCAAAAGGCATAGTTTTGAAGTATGTTACAGAGTAGGATTCTGTAGATGGCAGTAGCAATGACGGTAGTAGTAATCCTACTTGAATCTCACTGTAAATTCACTTTGCAAAATTCCCAAATAACCACAGGTGTGCAATTCTGTTTTCAGTATCTCTTTCTGCAGTTCCCAGCTGCAGGGTGCAGATCTTAAATTCGGATGGCCCGTCCTTTTTAAAGTGTGGTGGGCGCCAAAGCAATATAACTAGAGATGAGCGAGCATGCTCGTCCGAGCTTGGTGCTCGTTCGAGCTTTAGGGTACTCGTAAGTGCTCGCTGCTCGGACGAGTATCTCGCCATGCTCGAGGAAATGGCAACTTCCGCATCGTGCTTTTTTGGCGCCTAAAAACACAGCCAATCACAAGCCAGGAGACTCTGCGTACCACCCAGCATCACGTGGGGCCCTTACATGTCGATAGCAGGGGTTGGCTGGCCTGATCAGGTGACCCTGGAATATACTACCGACTGGCCGCGGTGCTCAGCTCAGATGCCGTCTGGATGTCGTTAGGGATAGAGCTGCTGCCTTTCAGGGACAGTGTTAGGGCCTGCATTTAGTTGTCTGTTAGGCAGGGATCACCCACAAAGAACCCAACAGCCCTTCTAAGGGCTAGAAGACATTTTTTTTTTTTGTCACTTGGCTGGCTGGCACTAGTAGTGCAGCTATCGCCATGTATAACCCCCTTTTTTATGTTATATCTCAGTGATACAAATCCATTGCACACAGCAGTGTGGAACCATTCTGTGTGTCACAGTTCAGTACACTCACTATTTTCTGTCCAGGTGACACTTTCTGTATGTCACCGAATACAACCAAGTCATTTGCTGCCTGTCACGTGTATGGCTTCATCCCAAAAATCTCTGTGCGACATTTGTCTGGGTCGCAGTCTAAATAGCTACCGTCAGTAGGGTGTCAGTTAGCTCTACGATAGTTTCTGCACATCACGTTCCCAAAAAAACAAAAAAATATAGAAAAAAAAAATTTTTTTTGTTGTTTTAGCTGAGTGATACAAATCCATTTCACACAGCTGCGTGTAACCTTTCTGTGTGTCACAGTTCAGCACTAGAGATGAGCGAGTAGTGAAATATTCTAAAGTTCGAATTTCGATTCGAATAGACCGCGTTATTCGACTATTCGACCGAATATCGAATCCCATTATAGTCTATGGGAAAAAAATGCTCGCCACTTGGAAATCTCAATTCGACCACTTGGAGGTCACCAAGTCCACCCTGAAACCTCAGAAAATGATGCCAACACTGCTGGAATGCAACTGGGACAGCAGGGGAAGCATGTCTGGGTGCATATAACGCGCCCAAGTCGCACTATTACGCCACTATCACAGCCTCTCAACAATACACTCCAAACACAATATAACTTCTATGTAAAGTGAGACAATACAAGGAAACCTTCTTTCCTCTACATTGCCATGGACCCCAAGCCAAACTGTACAAAAAAGAAGAAAAAATTCTGCACCCCTTAAAATCACGTTGCCTATGACAACCACAGATGGCATAGGCAAGGGGGAAAGCAAATAGACCCCACCCCTAATTGTCATTGTGTGTGTGTGAGATGTGGTCAGACATGTCTTCTTTAAAATGTAAAAACAACTCAAACACATGCAGAAGCCTTAAAATGCCCAAATTGTTGGCGCTTGAGATGTTGCCATTTAGGCTTGTAGAAATGAAAGCTTTCTGCAACCTGATGGGGGCTGCCATCCATCAGTATCCTGTCCCTAGCCATCACTATTTTTCCCTCTGTGCCATCCCTGCCTTGCCCTAGCACATGTCCCAAAACATCATCCACGCCCGAGTAACACGGTTACTGCAAAAGGCCATTTGACCACCAACACTTGGACAAGCGTTTGAGGCCGGGGATGCTACATCTCCCTGACAGCACACTGGGTGAATGTTGTGGAGGCGGGGACGGGCAAACCTGCTACCCCCACCCACGTTTTGGGCCTTGGTTCTGTCAGGATTTCCGCAACCCTTACAGACAGCTCGGCAAACCCCTCCTTCTCCTTCTATATTTGTTAAATCTGTCGACCACCCAGTCAAGTCCACAAAGTCCAGTCTCGTTGATAGCCTGCAGAAACTGCAGGGACCTCACTCTGACCCTCCTTCCTCCCACCCTGCCCAATGTTATCAACCGAGTGTTCCCACCCATGCCCACTCCCAGGAGCTCTTCTCAGGTCCCTTACCTGATTTTGACTCCTCGCCAGTCCTGCAAGAATCGCAGGAGCTATCTGAGGATTTTGTTTGTTCTGATGCCCAAACACTGGAGCAAGCTCCATCTCTAGCTGATGATGGTGTGGAATGGGCACTAAAGTGTAAAATGATTAGGGACGATGATGAGACACAGTTGCCAGCAAGGGAGGCTGTTGGTATGTCGGGTGGGCCGGAGGAGGAGCAAAGTGAGGCAGTGTAAGAGGAGGTGGTTGAGTATGACGAAGTCAGTGACCCGACCTGGCCCAGTGTCATGTCTAGCAGGTAAAGCAGTGGGGATGTTGAGGGATGTGTAGGACCGCAAAAGGCAGGAAGAGGCCGTGGGGTGGCCAGAGGCTTATGGAGAAGGCAGGCTAGAGCCCGCAGGGCCGCATCTCTTCCCTATAACAGGCCCCCACACAAAGCTCTCCCATCGAGGGCTCTTAGGTCCTTGTTGTGAAGATATTTTAATGAGTGCGCAAAGTTAGCTTGAGGTGAGACCTTGAAAAAATTATATGGAGGCCCTTGAGGTGAGCCCTCGAAAAAATTGTATTAAGGCCCAAGAGCTGAGACCTCTTAAAAATTGTATTAAGGCCCAAGAGGTGAGACCCTTTTAAAAATTGTATTAAGGCCCAAGAGGTGAGACCTCTTAAAAATTGTATTAAGGCCCAAGAGGTGAGACCTCTTAAAAATTGTATTAAGGCCCAAGAGGTGAGACCTCTTAAAAATTGTTTGTAGGCCCAAGAGGTGAGACCTCTTAAAAATTGTTTGTAGGCCCAAGAGGTGAGACCTCTTAAAAATTGTATTAAGGCCCAAGAGCTGAGACCTCTTAAAAATTGTATTAAGGCCCAAGAGCTGAGACCTCTTAAAAATTGTATTAAGGCCCAAAAGCTGAGACCTCTTAAAAATTGTATTAAGGCCCAAGAGCTGAGCCATAATAATTTTTTCTTTTTTTTTTTTAATGGAGCAATTCTACGGCGGTTAAGGAGGAGGAGGAGGAGGAGGAGGAGGAAATGGCACTTCATACAGATGGCACTTCACTTTTGGCTGCTTTCCACTGTTGTAGAAGCAAAGTCCGGGTCAATCCACTTGCTGTTCATTTTGATTAGCGTCAGCCTGTCGGCACTGTCGGTTGACAGGCGGCTGCGCTTATCGGTTATAATGCCCCCGGCTGCGCTGAACACCCTTTCTGATAGCACGCTGGCGGCAGGGCAGGCAAGCACCTCCAAGGTGTCTCCACAAGCCTAAACGGCAACATCTCCAGGGCCAGCAGTTTGGAGATGTGGCAGTTTAAGGCTTGGGCTTGGGGGTGACTCGAGGCGTACTTCCGCCTGCGGTTGAACGCCTGCGAGATGGACAGTTGATGGGACGAGGAGTATGAAGGTGCAGGCGAAGATGCGGGGGAAGGGGAGGCTGAAGGAGAAGGCCCCAAAGTAGCCGAGGCAGAGGCAGATGTGGAGGTGTCCTGGCTGGAGGTCTGGACCGCAGTGGCAGCACACAACAAAGGGGAAGAGGCAGTGGCAGCAAGACCGGGCGCAGGTTGTATTGTGTTTGCTCTCTCCCACTCAGCCCAGTGCTTGACTTCCAAGTGACGCCGCATGCCTGAGGTGGTCAGATTGCTCTTCTCAGAGCCCCTACTCAGTTTTGAGTGGCAGAGTGCGCAAACCGAGCTCAGTTTGTCGTCCGCGCAAACATTAAAAAATCTCCACACCACAGAAGTACGAGGCCTCGATGGGGGAGCTTCGCGCGACTGCCTGCTGCCGGGAAGAGCTTCGGCCCTGCTTTCTCTGTCTGGACTGTCCTCTGCCTCTGGACATCCCTCTGCCTCTTGCTGCCTTTTTCGGTGATGCGCAGACCACCACATCTCCACTGCTTTCCCCGCTGGACATCACCCCTGGCCAAGTGGGGTCGGTCATTTCGTCGTCCACCACCTCCTCTTCCACTTCCTCACTCTGCTCCTCCTCCTGCCCACTGGACATTCCAACAGCCTCCCTTGATGGCAACTGCATCTCATCATCATCGCTCATGATAACAGATGCTGGTTCCGGGTCCACATCACCAGGAGATGGCGGATACTCAAGTGTTTGGGCATCACTACAAACAAATTCCTCTGCTAGCTCCTGGGATTCTTGCAGCACATCTGGAAAAGGACCCGAAAAGAGCTCCTGGGAGGGGTCAAGGGTGGGATGACTCTGTTGGCCAGGTTGGGAGGAAGGAAGGTCAGAGTGAGACTGTGTGGATGACTGGGTGGTGGACAAGTGAGTGGAAGCGTTATCGGCTATCCATTGCACCACCTGTTCACGCTGCTCAGGCCTCAACAGCGGTGTAACCCGCCCCCCGCTTAACTGTCCCATAAAGGCAGGGATGCTGGATGAGCGGAATGCTGGCTGCCCCTCACCAGCACGCATTGTATCCCCACTGGCTTCAACGCGGTTTGTGCCCCCACCAGCATTTCCGCGCCCCTGTCCTCGTCCACGTCCCTTTGCGCTAGCCTTCCGCATTTCAGGCGTTAAACTTTTTTTTGCCACGCGTTCTGCAAAATATATATTTTTTTAGGAGAACACTTGGCGTATACAGCCGTATACTGCCAGAAGGTCAATAGATGCCTATACGCACCAGGTATATTAACAGAGTTTTGCTGGCACACAGAACGCACAACAGTGGTGCCAAATATACTTTATTTTTTAGGAGAACACTTGGCGTATACAGCCGTATACTGCCAGAAGGTCAATAGATGCCTATACGCACCAGGTATATTAACAGGGTTTTGCTGGCACACAGAACGCACAACAGTGGTGCCAAATATACTTTATTTTTTAGAAAAATACTTGGCGTATACAGCCGTATACTGCCAGAAGGTCAAATTGTGCGTATACACACCAGGTATATAACAGGGTTTTGCTGGCACACAGAACGCACAACAGTGGTGCCAAATATACTTTATTTTTTAGAAAAATACTTGGCGTATACAGCCGTATACTGCCAGAAGGTCAAATGGTGCGTATACACACCAGGTATATAACAGGGTTTTGTTGGCACACAGAACGCACAACAGTAGTGCCAAATATAGTTTTGTATATAGGTGCTAATACACCACTAATGCCTCTCTCTGTCCCTACTCCAGCAGCTATCCCTCAATAAAGCAGCCGTTCTGTGCAGAGTGTATATAGTTAGAATAAGCTATATACCGTGCAGTATAGTAGCCCTGATAAGGGCTGTCAATCACTCTCCTGTCCGCTGGTAGCCGGTATATATGGTGGTAAATGTGATATTCTGAGCTTCTGTTATACTTTTGGGGTCCTGCCTGACTTTCATACAGCTAAAGCCTGTCTCTCCCTGCTCGGGCCTCTGTCCCTGACTACGTTCATGCAGCATATGCGAACGAGCAGGAAGAGCTGAGTTTTTATGATTCGAGGTCACATGGTTTTTCCAGCCAATGCCTGTAGACGCCGTTCTCGCGATGCCAGCGTGCTCCGAGGACCTGTCATACCCCCCCTGCATAGTGATTGGTGTAAAAAAAAGCGCCAGGGAAGGTGGGAGGGGAAACAAATTTTAAGTGCGTCATCGCCGTTATACTCGATCGAAATCGAGTATGACGAATAGCGTAGTATTTGATCGAATACCGGCTCGGTCGAATACTACTCGCTCATCTCTATTCAGCACACTCACTCCAAACCGTATATACTGTCCAGGTGACACTTTCTGTACGTCACAAAATACAACCAAGTCACCTGCTACCTGTCACGTATATATAGCTTGATCCTAAAAATCTCTGTGCGATATTTGTCTGGGTCGCAGTCTAAATAGCCACCGTCATTAGGGTGTCAGTCAGCTGTACGATAGTTTCTGCACGTCACGTTCCCAAAAAAACAAAACTAAAAGAAAAAAAATATTAAAAAAAAAATAGAAAAAAAATAATTTTTTTGGTTGTTTTAGCTGAGTGAAACAAATCCATTTCACACAGCTGCGTGTAACCTTTCTGTGTGTCACAGTTCAGCACACTCACTCCAAACCGTATATACTGTCCAGGTGACACTTTCTGTACTTCACAAAATTAAACCAGACTGAACAAGTTTGTGGGTTTCAGTACACCAGGCCCATTTATTTTATTTTTTTTATAGAATACAATTATATACAGAAAATGTGGAACCCCAGGGCTAAGGGTCGAGGACGAGGACGAGGGTGTGGGCGTGGGCATTCAATTACTGCAGGGGGCAGAGGCCATGGTCCTGGGCAGGGTGAGACAGTACCTGCTGATGAGGGAGCTGTGGAACGCCGCAGAGCTACACTCCCTAGCTTCATGTCTCAACTTACAGGGACACGTGGTAGAGGACTGTTGAAACCACAACAGTGCGAACAGCTGATCTCGTGGATTGCGGATAATGCTTCAAGTAATTTGTCCGCCAGTCAGTCTTCCACGCAGTCCACCCACGTTACCTAAGGGAGCACTCCTCTGGCTCCTCCACCTCAACCTCCTTCCCCCCAGTCTGCCCCCTCCCAGGAAAATTTGGAATGCGATCCGGCATACTCTCAGGAACTGTTTTCTGGACCCTTCCCAGAGTCACAAACCACTTCTCAGGTTGCTGCTGACCTCTTTCCCGATGCCCAAGTGTTCCAACTGTCGCAGTCTGTGGGTGATGATGATAATGACAATGTTGAGTTAGTGGAAGAAGTTTGTAAAGAGGTGTCGGACGATGAGGAGACACGGTTGTCAGACTGTGGTGAAGTTGTTGTAAGGGGAGGAATTCCGAGGGGGGAGCAGACTGAGGAATCGGAGGATGACGAGGTGACTGACCCGAGCTGGGTTGATATGCCGAGTGAAGACAGTGCTTCTGAGGCGGAGGCGAGTGCTGCACCAGAACAGGTTGTAAGAGGCAGTGGCCAGAGGGAGAAGCAGGGCCAGAGCTGGTGCATCAGCAGCAACTGTTTCACGTAGTGAAGCTCCCGTGTCGAGGCCTAGATGTTCGCAATTCTGGAGGTTCTTTAAAGAAAGTGAGGATGACCGACGGACTGTGGTGTGCAACCTGTGCCACACCAGGATCAGCAGGGGTGCCACCACTACTAGCCTAACCACCACCAGCATGCGCAGGCATATGAGTGCTAAACACCCCACTCAAAGGAACCAAGGCCGTTCACCACCTCCTGCGGGTCACACCACTGCTCCTTCCCCTGTGTCACTCGCTGCCTCTGCTAGTCATCCCCCTGCGTCACTCGCTGCCTCTGCTAGTCAACCACCTGCCCAGGACCCCGGCACGAGCGCCTCCCGCCGGAAAACCACACCTTCGCCTCAACGATCCTCCACAGTGTCCACCAACGTGTCCCAGCGCAGCGTTTAGCTGTCTTTACAGCAGACGCTGGAGCGCAAAAGGAAATAAAGTTCCACCCACCCACATGCCCAAGCCCTCAACGTCCACATCTCCAAATTGCTTAGCCTGGAGATAATGCCATATAGGCTGGTAGAGACCGAGGCCTTTCGCAATCTCATGGCGGTGGCTGCCCCTCGGTATTCCGTCCCCAGCCGCCACTTTTTTTTCCCGATGTGCCGTCCCAGCCCTACACCAGCACGTGTCAGAGAACATCATCCGTGCCCTGACCAACGCTGTTTCTTAGAAGGTCCACCTAACCACGGACACGTGGACAAGTGCTGCCGGGCAGGGACACTATATCTCACTGACGGCACATTGGGTTAACTTGGTGGAGGCTGGGACCGAGAATGACCCTGGGGCCGCTCATGTACTGCCCACACCGAGGATTGCGGGGCCTACCTCGGTCACGGTCTCTCAGACGTACTATGCCTCCTCCTCCGACCCCTCCTCCACCGAATTACCATCCGTGGGCACGGCGCCTTCAGTCGGTAGCTCTAGGCGCAGCAGCAGTGCCGTGGGTAAGCGCCAGCAGGCGGTGCTCAAACTGCTGAGCTTAGGTGACAAAAGGCACACCGCCCAAGAGCTGTTACAGGGCATCACGGCGCAGACCGATGTGTGGCTGGCACCGCTGAACCTCAAGCCAGGCATGGTTGTGTGTGACAACGGGCGTAACCTGGTGGCGGCTCAGCAACTCGGCAGACTGACACATGTGCCATGCCTGGCCCACGTGTTCAATCTAATAGTTCAGCGGTTCCTCAAGACATACCCCAATCTGTCTGATTTGCCCACCAAGGTGCGCCGCATCTGTGCGCATTTCCGCAAGTCGAGCACAGATGCTGCCACTCTCAGGGCAGCGGAGTGCCGCCTACAACTGCCCACTCACCGACTGTTGTGCGACGTGCCCACGAGATGGAATTCCACATTAAACATGTTATCCATAGTTTACCAGCAGCGCAGAGCGATTGTAGACTGCCAGATGTCATCTTCCACCAGAACTGGTAGTCAGGTCTCTCAGATTCCTCAAGTCTACATTGAGGAGTGGACGTGGATGTCTGATATCTGCCAGGTGTTGAGAAACTTTGAGGAGTCAACACAGATGGTTAGCGGCGATGCCGCCATTATCAGCCTCACCATCCCGCTGCTTTGCCTGTTGAAAAACTCACTGCTCAGCATCAAGTCGGATGCTTTGCGCTTGTCACAAGAGACGGTGGAGGAAGATACGTCGCTTGATAGCCAGAGCACCCTCCGGTCTGTTTCTCAGCGCCTATCGGAGGAGGGGGATGAGGATGAGGAGGAAGAGGGGGAGAATGTCGGCGAGACAGTAGAGGGTACCAGTGCTCAGTCCTTAACTCTTGAGCGAGTATGGGCTGAAGAGGAGGACTTGGAGGAGGAGGAGGAGTAGGAGGAAATGGAGAGTCAGGCCAGTGAGGAGAGGGAATTCTTGCGTGTTGGGACTCTGGCGCACATGGCAGACTTCATGTTAGGCTGCCTATCCCGTGACCCTCGCGTTAGAAGAATTTTTTCAAACACCGATTACTGGGTGTTCACTCTCCTGGACCCACGGTACAAGCAGAACCTTTCCACTCTCATCCCTGCAGAGTAAAGAAGTATGAGAGTGAATAGATATCAACAGGCCCTGGTGCACAAGCTGAAACAATTCTTCCCATCTGACGCCGCTAGCGGCAGAGGGCATGGTTCTGTGGGCCAAGTAGCGGGGGAGAGGAGGCGAGCAGGCAGCTTGTCCAGTACTGGCAGGGGAACGCTCTCCAAGGCCTTTGCCACTTTTATGTCACCCCAGCAAGACACTGTCACCTGTCTCAAGTCTAGGCAGAGTAGGGGGGAGCTGTACAGAAAGATGGTGAGGGAGTACCTAGCTGACCATACCAACGTCCATAGCGATCACTCTGCTCCATACAACTACTGGGTTTCAAAGCTGGACACGTGGCCTGAACTGGCGCTGTTCGCCTTGGAGGTCCTGGCCTGCCCTGCCGCTAGCGTGCTGTCAGAGCGGGTATTCAGTGCAGCTGGTGGCGTCATCACCGATAAGCGTACACGCCTGTCAACTGACAGCGCTGACAGGCTGACGCTTATTAAAATGAACAAAGCCTGGATTTCACCGGAATTCAAATCTCCTCTGGGGGAAAGCAGCTAAAGATTTAAATAACTTATGTATCCAATTCCTCTTCTCTACTCCTCCTCCTACTCCTCCTCCTCCTCCTACATATCGTCTTTGCCTAACGCTGACCCAAAAAACGCCATTTTTTAGAGGTCCAACTGGCACTCTTTTAGCACAATTTTTCAGGAGGGCCCCCTACAGGCCCTCTATTCAAACATTTTTTCCAGAGGTCCACCTACAGGCCCTCTCTTCAAACAATTTTTCAGGAGGGCCCCCTACAGGCCCTCTATTCAAACAATTTTTCCAGAGGTCCACCTACAGGCCCTCTATTCAAACAATTTTTCCGGAGGTCCACCTACAGGCCCTCTGTCCAAACAATTTTTCCGGAGGTCCACCTACAGGCCCTCTGTCCAAAAAATTTTTCCGGAGTTCCACCTACAGGCCCTCTCTCCAAACAATTTTTCCGGAGGTCCACCTACAGGCCCTCTGTCCAAACAATTTTTTCCAGAGGTCCACCTACAGGCCCTCTGTCCAATTCCAGTTTCCAGTTTTATTTGCGCAAACTGCATACATTTTTATTTTTGGGATAGGTGTGAAAAATAATATTACTTGCGAATCTATATTGCCCAACATTGGATACGGTAGCAAGTAGAAGACCAAACACATGCTGCCCACAGGGTTCCGCAAATTCCTGGTCCACCCGCAAATTCCTTGTCCACAATGTCAAGGAGGTCGAGGTTCTGTTGATGAGCAACAAGTCCTTCTGTACTGAAATCGCCGACAAAGTCTCCATCTAAGAACCTACAGACCATTGTGGAGAGAGCGGCACAGCTCGCCATCAAAGTGACGAACCCCAACGCCAGACTGCGCAGAGAAGATAACGAATAAATATCTCTGTGGTTATTTTTGCTAAATAAAAGTTAAATAAACCCCCCAAAAAATTCATCTGTTCCTGTGCCTGATCCACCCAAGTTGAATCTGTCCCATCCTGAGAAATTCCCCCCCAAGGAGTCCCCACTGTAACTTGCTTCCCATACAACTACCTCACCCCCCGACACCTGTGTCTCGCCATTGTCTACCACCTCCTCAGACAACACTGGTAAATCCCCACTGTCAGCACACGGAAACAGCAAAAGGTCTTGCGAATTAGGGCAGAGAATGTTCTGGGGTAGCACATCAGGGAAGGGGTGACTATGGGGTTCCAGGGAGTACGTGACCACATGCAATATCCATTTAAAAGTCATGCCACACTTGATGTAGCTCATAATTGACAATTGTACCGGTGGATGCTAAATTTTTAAGTTGGGGTCCTGCGTCGTCATTCTAACTACATCCGGTTGTTGTCACCACCACACACGCTAGCCCAGGGGGCACTCCTCTGGCTCTTCCAGCGAAACCTCCTTCCCCCCACCTACAGGCCCTCTCTCCAAACAATTTACCCGGGTAGGGGGACGTATTAGATATTGTACTGATTTATTTTTTAGATGCTTGGGAAGCAGCTATGCTCACCACTATACATCCAACAGCCACAGCAACTGATAAGAACAGATACTAAACTTGATTTTAGCTGCAGTGCCAGCATGAGCAGTGGTGTCACCTGCAGGCGGTGATGGACCTTTGTTGCACCTAGTTGGGTGCTTCCCTAACATGTGATGGGTATTTGCCTCGCCTTTCTTGGTCTGGGTGAGCACAATTGCCATGAGGGTAACCACCAGGCTGTTGCCTGAGAATTTGGGGTAATGGTGGGATTAGGCAGCCTCAGAGGCATCCATGCATGTTGCCCCTGCTGTTTCCTGTCCATTTCCGTGGTGTTTCCATCATTTTCTGAGGTTTCCAGGTTTTCACCCAGCCTTCCCTAGGCAGAGCCTTGGTCCCCTGCAAAAAATGCTCGAGTCTCCCATTGACTTCAATGGGGTTCGTTACTCGAAACGAGCACCCGAGCATCGGGAAAAGTTCGACTCGAATAACGAGCACCCGAGTATTTTAGTGCTCGCTCATCTCTAAATATAACCTTTCCACAAGCAGTAAAGGCTTAGTGCCATAAACGTGTGGTACCTTACTGTCTAAATCCAGCACAGCCTTGATGGTTCTATACCTTCCATGAACGTCTATTCTCTTTCCCTCAGGGTGGTTTCTCAGTTAAGTTGTTTTCTGGCAGCTTTTCAGTCTCAGGAATAGTGTTTTCTGGATGCAGCTTCTCTTTAGACCTTCTTGGCAGGAGCTCATACATGCAAGTCTTCACTTTAGTCCTGCTCAGCTGTGACTCTCCAGTAGCCAGGAGGTGGGACCAACCCATAAACTGAGAGACTAGGCTAACACTGCCAGTGTTAAAAGTGTGTTATCTTAGACATGTCTTTAGCATACTTACAACTTTGCAGTTGGTAAATTTGGGGCAAATAGGCTCCATCCCTGGGAATGCCCCAAATAGTGTAAGGTCATCATTTTACGCACACTACTAACTACATATGAGCAGACATAAATACTGTGACAACTTGGGGATCACTTACAGATGTAGCCAAGCTAAACTTGATGGTTAATGCATTAAGTAAACAATTGACTTTTTCAATGGATTTCATTGGCTTTTGTCAAGACAACAAGATAACACTGACATGTATCAGAGTCAATTTTAGCTTGTATACATATGTAGATCACAAGGCAAATAAGAAGTCACATCAAACTCAGGGTACATTCTTCAATTCACAAGACAAGCTGAATCCTAGGCCATCTGGGCACTACCTACACATTACTTTTCACTCACTAAATAGTGCAGGCCTACTGCCTGGCACTACATGATCAACAAGTCAGAGTTCATAGCATATACATGGTCATCGATTGCATGTCTTGACTCTCATAGGCCATAGCTTAGCCTGCATCTTCGCCTGGGAGCCCTGTTGGAAAAGCTCAGTCCATATATTAAATTCCGTCTTCAGCTGCAGGCTAATTTAAGGGGTTATTCAGGAATTAACATTGATGACTTATCTCAGGACCCCAGAACCCTGCTAATCAGCTATTTGAAGATCCTGGGTGCTCCATGAGTGCTGTGGCCTCTTCCTAGGCTATGTAACATCACTGTACGTCAGTCACATGGCCTAATTGCAGCTCAGCCACATTCAAGTCAATAGGCCTGAGCTGCAATATGAAGCACAGCTGCTATAAAATGTATGGAGCTGTGCATGTTAAGAGCCTAGGAAGCCACTTCGCTCACCAGAGTTCCAGGGAGCGCCGCAGCTTCCCTTCCTGATCAGTGGGGGTGCTAAGACTGAGACCCCTGCCGATGTAATATTGACGACCTATCACCATTCTAGTGGCACAAATGTGCCACTCTTGCAGCTGCACTCCCACAATACAAATATGTATAATAGGTAATTAGGTATTGCAGATGCAGCAGTGGTACCCAGCCCCAAAGATCACTCTTGCATGAAGGTACAGACTGCCATGTGTATAAATAACCCACGGTAGGTGGAAACACTGTTACAAATTTTGCATTGGGGTCCAGGAGCTTTAAATAACACTGCTGACTACATTAAAATACACACATCCAGAGGAATAGCAGAACATCTCTCAGTCCATGGTCTAAGGACCTACGTACTATTCTGTCCATATATAGCGGAATAGCACTTTAATACTATACATTGGTAAGAGACCATGCTTCATCTAAAACTTATCCTGTTACCAGTCCTCTATTTTAGTAAATATTTATATTCTTCATAAAAACAATGCAAGTACATCTTTTATCCAAGCTTTTTTTCCGGTTTGTGAGTAAATTAGAAACTCAGTGTTACCAGTTGGGGGCCGTAGGACTTATCACATTGCACAACCCTCTCTCCTCATCCAGGATCCAAGTTCCTACACTGGTTAATAATTACATCTGAGGTCACCCCTACAGTAATGTTTACCACTGTGTTTAGGTGTACAAGACAGTTGTTTAGACAAGGACTTAATTCTCCATGGTTTTATCATGAATCCTTGCTTCCATTTGCTAAAACCTCTGACAGGTACATAATTTCTGTGACTTCTACTTGACACACCTTTCCCTTTTAACCTGTGAGATTCATGGCTCTTCTCACATTGATAGCCGGTATGCTACCTCAGCCCATCAGCCTCTCTTACAGAGAATCACATTGATAACCATCACAAATGAACAATATTGATGAAATAATACATTCCTGTACAGAATCTTCTGCCCACACACTGATATGTGTTATCTTGATCACCCCATTAAACACAAACTGGTTGGAAATTTGTTTTTCAGAATCTATACCTGGAACAAATAACAGTGTCTAACTGACCACCTTACTGTAGATGGTTCCTCTCGTCCTCAGGAGCCATTGAATGGATTAACTGCATTGTTCCTAATTATAACAGAAGTAAAAAAAATATCAATTAGTGGAATAATAAGGAAGTCTGCTGCCCTATAAGATTCCCCTAGAGACTAGGAAGAGGCATGTTTTTTTTTCATCTGTCCTAATTAGGACTTTTTCTGCTGTACCTGCTCACCTCCTGGAAAAATGCTGACATGTAGCAATCCTCATCTTGAGTGTAATGTATTTGCAGCAGAGCTCTGGGAAGTGCCTGGAAAAATCTCCTGTATGTCCATTATGTCTATAGCACAGGTAGCTGCTCTCAAAAGACAGGAAGTCTTAATCTGCAGTACTTTTGGCCTAGTGGCCAGTGTGACATTTTTTTCAATATAGACCTGGAAAAAAGAATTTTAAAAACTCACAAAAATTTAAAAAAAAATCAATTTCATCCTTACAATCTTTTTGGGAAGTGCTGAAGTATATACTAAAAAACTTTGGAAATGAGAACTGAAGCTCTTTTCCCCAAATTCTGAAAGAATTTTAACTTGAGAATTTTTGTACACCAATACAGAAAAGTTGGAGATGTTTCCAAGAACCCTTTGGACAAGAAACATAGAAAAAGAACATCGAAAATATCTGAAGATAGTGAACTTAATGTAGATGGAGTTATACAGCTTACATTGAACTTAATGATGAATCCATATGAAGAAAGCTTCTAAGTCTCAACTAGTAACCCTATGTTACGAACAGTACAGGTCGGTATACAAGAGCTGCCATGTTTTCCAGTCCCCTTTCCTTTCTTTTTGTTTGAAAATAGAAATTGAGCTGTTGACCCAATTGTCAGCAACAGATTCAGTGTGAAACTAACAATGTGCCAGCAAGGATTGGGTCTAGTTTATACAGCATTCAAGTTCAGTGGTGAATTCATGCAAGTATCTCCTGAGCAAAGCCAAAATATCAGCATGCAAAATAAAATAGACTTTATTCCTCATCCCATGCGTGCTTAAAATGACATGTCATTCTCACCGCTACAGTTCATTCATTTTAAGAATCTTAATAATGGAGACTTTGGCAATGAAGTGTATTTTTGGCATGTTGTTTCTATGTAGTTTGAACATTAAATTGTAGGAGGTATAAAAAGAACATGCAGTAAACAACTAAAAGTGAAGTTTTTCGTATAGCAAAGCACTGAAAGTGCTTACAATTTTCAACATAACCCCCTCCTGTAAAAAAGAAAACCTATGTGTGCGTTTCACTAACTGTTTCCACTGTAGTCTTTATGACAGCATCAAGTAAATAAAATACATATATACGCAAATGATTTACAAAAGTTCTCAGGTAATGCCTAATATTTTAAATTGTTATAAGCCAACACTATTGGCCCAGTATCACATAAGTGTGAAGTGAACCAACTATACAGTAGAATACAATACACAGGGTTCCCAAATAATTCCAGAGCAGGAAATGCATCCTGTTTTAATACTTAACTATTACGTGTTCTCACGAGTTGGTTTTTCTTTTCATAAATGCGACTTTTTGACAAAGTCACATCCTTATACCATTTTACACAAAACACCAACACATAAACTGGCTTAATTGTCTGCAACAATTAAGCCATTTCTGCTCGTAAAAGGATAAATGAGGCTAATATGCACCAATTTGATACCCACGCCCACTTCTGGCGTGATGCATTCTTTATGGTGAAAGTTCTGGAGAAAACTGTTTATATATTTGGCACATTTTACACCATAATTCTGGTGCAACATGTTTAGTAAATGTCCCCCATTATATTTATTCTGCTGGTCAGTATGATTCCAGAAATAAAAATTTTATATATTTTTTGCCACTTTTACACAAATCATTTTTGAAAAAAATATGTTTTTGCATTGCCTTTTTCTTAGAGCTATATATTTTTTTTTAAATTGTTGATGGTCTTCATGGGACTCATTTTTTGCATGATGAGGTGACATTTTCATTCATATTTTGGAGTACAAAAGATTTCTTGATAAAGCAGGGGCCCAGCTTTTAGTAACAGTTTCTTTTTGAAAGTAAAGCTAATTTAAATTTTTCTCAGAAAACCAAAAGTATGCAAACTAGTTTTCCTTAAAAAAAAAGAAAAGAACACCAAGCCTATCTGATGCCAGCAGCTGTAAGATATGCTAATTTGCATATATGTTTCCCACAAACACGGAGCAGCGTTGGCTGGACTACATCACTCCTCATGCATACTAATTGGTCTCCCTAATGAAAATGAGCACCACCCCAGCCCCCAAGGCCACACAGAGCAATGTTCTCTTGAGACACTGAGTACTTCTGTCCCTTTGGAAGAAGTACTGGATTGTGCATCTCACTCAGAAATGTATTATGTGTGTGTTTCTCTTTTTGATTTGCCCAAAATGCCCAAAAACCACAAGAAATTTGGGATAAATTCTAAATTGGTAGAATGAATTTCCTTGTGTCTAACAAATATTCTATTAGTTTCTTTTTATCCTATAGGCCACAGAGCCAATCTTTACTGTGTCCACAAAAAATGTTAAGAAAAATCTCCTTTGAAAAGGTATATCCCCAAGTAGAAAGGGCAACATCTTAAATATGACCTGTCAATTCCTCTTATAGTCTGTTTTATTAAACACTTTAGTAAACTGAACATTTTTCCTTGGAACTCTGCATTGTGCCACTCCTCTGCTATTTCTCTTGGAAATATATAAATACATTGACAACTGAATGATACTATTCCCCTTGTATGTTGAGTATGTCTATACTGCCTCAACACACCATTAACCCTTACAGTACCAGCGCCGTACATGTACGGCGCTGGTACGATGCGGGCACATGGCGCCCGCTCGCGGGTGCGGCGGGCGTCATGGCCGGCAAGTCTCTGCTGTTTCTAACAGCAGAGACTTGCCGCTACCTACTGTATCGGCGGCGTCTTCCGGGGTGACTAGATGCCGTGATCACACGTGATCACGGCATCTAGTTGCGTCTAAACCCGGAAGCGTTAGCTTCCGGGTGGTGTACAGACACCCCGTGTGGCCAATCGGGGTGTCTGTACACCATATGAAAACTGTAATCCTCGCTGGTGAGGATTACAGTTTTCAAAGTGCAATTCTTATTCTGGCCACTAGATGGCAGGCCAGGATAAGAAATGAGCAATTCATGGATTTAACTGCCTCTAGTAAATCCATGATTGCTCATAAAGAAAATTAAAAAGCCACAATATATAAGCTCATATTTGAGCATTCAAATAGTAAAAAAAAATAAAAACAAAATGTTAAAAAATATATAAAAAATAAAAAAGATATAAAAGTTCAAATCACCCCCCTTTCCGTATAAGTAAAAAATAAATACCTAAATAACACTAAATATAGACATCATGGGTATCACCGTGACCAAAAACGCCCGTACTTTTAAAATATAAAAAAAAAAATCCAATACGGCGAATTGTGTGGCGGAAAAAAGCGTCCAAATGGCGATTTGCCGTTTTTTGTCGCTTTTTTTTTCTAAAAAAAATTAAATAAAAAGTGATCAAAAAGTCATACACACCCCAGAATGGTATTAATAAAATCTTCAGATTGTCCCGCAAAAAATGAGCCCCCATACAGCTCTGTACACATAAATACCAAAAAGTTATAGGGGTCAAGATATGACAAGGAAAAAAAAAAAAAAAAAAAGGGCAACTTTCTAATTTTTTTTCACTATCAAAACGCAGGAAAAACTATACATATTAGGTATTGCCGGATTCGTACTGACCAGTAGAATGAAAATAACGGGTCAGTTTTAATGCACATCGAACGCTGTAAATAAGAAACCCGTAGAACTGTAGCGGAATAGCGGTTTTTTTGCAATTTCACCTGATTTGGAATTTTTTTCCCGCTTCCCACTACACCATATGCAATATTAAATGGTGGCGTTGGAAAGTACAACTTGTCCCGCAAAAAACAAGCCGTCATACAGCTATGTGAACAGAAAAATAAAAGAGTTATGGCTGTTTGAAGGCAGGGAGCGCAAAACGAAAATGCATGACCGAAAAAACCTCCGGTACTGAAAGGGTTAATGATCAGAACATATTATATTTTACATAATGACAGTGTAATAAAGTACAATAATATACTGCAAACAACATGCTAAAAAATCTGCATATATGTGTGTACTACTAAAATGGCAGATAGCCACCAAGTAGTATATAGAGAATAGAAATTAGCAAATTTCCCAAAATTCATTTCAGGTTCAGTTCAGTAATATTGGCTGTCAGATGAGATTCAGTCCAAATAATTTCTGTCCAACTTGAAATTTCCCCAATCGGTCTGAAAAGTCTTGTATAACACTCTGAGGTCTCCTAGGACTATATCCAACCCCTTTCAAGCTCTTTAATACCAAGACAGCATTAGTAATGTCAAAGTGACAGCAACATATATGGGTAGGGTAAGTGTGTGATAATGGTGGTAACAAATAACCTGTTTAAAAATACACTGCACTGTCTATTTATTTTTCGAAATAAAAAAAAGTCCAAAAAAGATCCTTTTTGGTGGCAGATGCTTGCCAATGTTTATACACTCCCGGTGGACGAAGCAATAACTTTTTAACAAGTAGTCCAAAATTATTCCATTCTGGTGACAAGTGCCTTCTTCTGATTTCTGATCTGTTACCGTATATGGTGGCTGCCATTTTCAATGATTTGTGCGGGTTAAATCACAAAAGTTTTGGATTTGCTGAAATTAGAATCTTTTGGGGAATTTATAAGAAATTGAATTCATATAGAATCGATTCCCTCATCTACAGTATATAGATAATATGGAAAGTGAATAAAAAAAAGGTAATACAACAGTTTGTGTGTCAACTGACAAGTATATGACCATTATAAAGAAAACCCACAAAGTGCATGGTTAAATAGGCGCACACCAAAAAAAACATGAACAACAGGAGATCCTCAACCTGGTATAGAGAGAAATCTCCACATGCAGCAAAGTCATAGGTCAGACAATTACTGAGATACCCTGAGGAAGCCTCCTAATCCAATGGAAGCGATACGTGTGGGGCAGTGTGAGACAGCGTCCCACTTGGGTTGCTGTAGTAGGCAGTTATGCACACGGAAACGGGGTAAACATAAGCAGCAGGTACGGTTTATTGGCATGAATCAAACAGATACTTTCTGCACAGGGCTTCTTTCCACAACGTAAAGCAAAAGAATAGATGAAACCATATAATTTTCTTCAGTAGGACACAAAAGAAACTACAACATGGAAAGTCCTCACCCTGTAGCAGCCACCACCTGACCGTGCTAGTGTTCTTTCCTAGGCGTTTGCTGGTAGCAGTCTCCCTGGAGAAAAAAAGGAACCACTAGCCTTCCTCCTTGCTCTCTGCTAGACTTCACACACCTACACTGTCAGGTTCCACCTTTTAATCAGGGCCAGCTGAGAAACCTCTAGCACTAAAACCTGGAGTGGAGGAATGGGAATGGCCATCCCACCCAAACTCTCTACAGCCACTCCTAAATCCCGGACCCTGAAATCCATCTTAAAAAAAAAAACCTGCTCACCAACTACTTTGATGAGCAATAAACTTTTCCGGGATTTACACCACTGAGATAAGAAATCTCAGTGGCACATACCTCCCCTCTACCAGTCTTCCTACTGACTGCTTACATATCCCCCCCCCCTCTGCCCAAGGCCAGGGGACTGGGCACTTGTAGCCAAAAAGCAATATCGACGTGAAAGGGCATCAGCATTGACATGTAGCTTCCCTTGTCTGTGTTCCACACTGAAATTAAAATTTTGCAATGCTAAGAACCATCTAGTTACCTTGCATTATTGCCTTTGTTGTGGCACATCCACCTCAAAGGGGCATGATCCGAAACTAGACAGAACTTTCTGCCTAGTAGATAGTATCTCAGCGTCTCTAGTGCCCACTTTATGGCCAAACATTCCCTTTCCACTATTGAATAATTCCTCTCACAAGAAGTAAGTTTCCTACTTAGGTACACTATGGGATGCTCCTCCCCATTCACCTCTTGCGATAGGACTGCCCCTAAACCAACATTGGAGGCATCGGTCTGAACAATAAATTCTTTAGAAAAGTCCGGTGCTATCAATACCGGCTGACTGCACAAGGCTTTCTTAAGCCCCTGAAATGCCCTTTCTGCCTCTGGGGACCACTGAACCATGACGGACTTCTTCCCTTTCATAAGATCCGTTAAGGGTGCTGCTATAGAGGCAAAGTTTGGGACAAACCTCCGATAGTACCCCACAATACCCAAAAATGCCTTCACCTGTTTTTTTGTAAGGGGCTGTGGCCAATTTTGTATTGCCTCAATTTTGTTCACTTGAGCTTTTATTACACCTCTTCCTACCATATAGCCCAAATACCGGGCCTCCTCTAACCCAATGGCACATTTTAATGGATTAGCAGTAAACCCTGCTTTTCTGAGGGAATCTAACACCGACTGAACTTTATTCAAATGGGTCTCCCAGTCAGTGCTGAAGATGACTATATCATCTAGGTATGCTGCCGCATATCTTTTATGCGGACTCAAAATCCGATCCATCGCCCCTTGAAAGGTGGCCGGTGCACCTTGTAACCCAAAGGACATTTTTACCTATTGGAACAGCCCTTCTGGGGTGGAGAAGGCAGTTTTCTCCCTAGCTTCTTTTGACAAAGGTATTTGCCAGTATCCTTTTGTGAGGTCCAAGGTTGTAATATATCTGGCGGGCCCCAATTGCTCAATTAACTCATCTACCCTAGGCATAGGGTAGGCATCACATTTGGAGACTTTGTTCAGCTTACGAAAGTCATTGCAGAACCTCCATGTCCCATCTGGTTTGGGAACTAACACTATGGGACTGGACCTCCCACTATTAGACTCTTCGATCACCCCTACTGCTAACATGCATTTGACTTCCTCCGAGATGGCCTGTCTCCTGGCTTCTGGGATTCTATAGGGCTTAATATTTACTTTGACTTTCGGGTCAGTAATAATATCATGCTCTATCACATCAGTGACCCCTGGGAGATTTGAAAATAGGTCCCTATTACGCTGTAAAAATTCTCTCGTTTCTTGTTTTTGTGGTGGTGACAAGGTTTCAGCAACCTTAACTTTTCTAATCTGTACATCTAGATCTCCGGATACTTTTGAGGAAGTTAGCAAGGATTCCCTATCCTGCCAGGGTTTAATTAAATGTATGTGATAGAGCTGGATCGGCTTCCTTTTCCCTGGCTGGTGTATCTTGTAAGTAACCTCACTAACCATCTCCACAACCTCATAGGAGCCCTGCCATCTGGCCAAAAATTTACTTTCAACTGTGGGAATTACCACCAACACACGGTCACCCGGATTAAATTGCCTCACTTTGGCTGCCCTGTTATATATCCGGCTCTGAGCCTCCTGAGCTCTCTGGAGATGGTCCTTTACTATGGGCATCACCCTGGCTATCCTCTCTTGCATTTGTGCAACATGTTCGATTATGCTCCTATAAGGTGTCGCCTCACTCTCCCATGTTTCTTTGGAAAAATCTAGGAGACCCCGGGGGTGCCTGCCGTACAGTAACTCAAATGGAGAAAATCCAGTAGAGGCCTGAGGGACCTCTCTGATGGAAAACAACAAATAGGGCAATAAACCATCCCAGTCTCGACCAACCTTCTCCACAACCCTTTTTAACATCCCCTTCAGGGTCTTGTTGAACCTCTCTACAAGCCCATCAGTCTGAGGGTGATAAACACCCTATTTGTTTGATCTGCAACATCCTACATAGCTCTTTCATGATATTTGACATAAAAGGGGTTCCCTGATCGGTTAATATTTTCTTTGGCAGACCAGTTCTTGAAAATATGTTTACCAACTCCCGGGCAATACATTTAGAAGAGGTGTTTCGCAGGGGAATAGCCTTGGGGTATCTGGTGGCATAGTCCAACACCACCAGAATATATTGGTGGCCTCGGGCAGACTTAACCAATGGTCCCACTAGGTCCATTGAGATTCTTTCAAAAGGCACTTCGATTATGGGCAAGGGAATAGCGATGAGCGAACATGCTTGTCCGAGCTTGATGCTCGTTCGAGCATTAGGGTATTCGCATATGCTCTCTACTCGGACGAGCATATCGCGATCCTCGAGGAAATGGCAACTTCCTCTTCCTGCATGTTAGCCGCCTTTTTTCAGCCAATCAACATGCAGGAGAGTCTTTGGTACCTCCTAGCATCACGTGGGGCCCCTACAAGTCGATAGCAGGGATTGGCTGGCCAGATCAGATGACCTGGGAATATAAGAATCTGGTCCCGCGCTGCTCACGTCATACGCAGTCTGCATGAGATTAGGGATAGAGCTGCTGTCTGTCAGGGAGAGTGTTAGGGCCTGAATTTAGATGTTGGTTAGGCAGGAATCACCCACAAAGAACCCAACAGCCCTTCTAAGGGCTACAAGCACCTTTTTTTTTGGTCTCCTCCAGGCTGCTGGCTGGGACTTGTAGTGCAGCTACCGCCATCTTGGCTGCACACTGTACACAGTGACTGGTGGCAGAAGGGACAGCATGTGGTCCACACAGACCCAAAATAAATTGCCCAAAGTACTCATTTTTGCTGCTGCTGTACCTTGGCTTGCTGTGATCTGTAGTGCAGTCTAGGGAATACGTTTTTCAATACACTACAGTCCAGTGAACAATTAGGTAGTGTACTGTACAGTAGCGTCAGTCTAGGGAATACGTTTTTTTATATATCCTACAGTGCAGTGAAAAATTGAGTGGTTTGCGGTGCAATAGCCGCCGTCTAAAGACTACGTTTTTCCTCTCAGTCATATATAATACAGTGCAGTGCGAAATTGTGTCGTGTGCTGCACACTAGCCAGAGTGTAGAAAATATAATTTTTTCCTTTCAGTAATATATTATACAGTGCAGTGTGAAATGGTGTCGTGTGCTGCACACTAGCCGGAATGTAGAAAATATAATTTTTTCATTTCAGTTATATATTATACAGGGCAGTGAAAAATTGAGTGGTTTGCGGTGCAAGAGCCGCCGTCTAAAGACTACGTTTTTCCTCTCAGTCATATATACTACAGTGCAGTGCGAAATTGTGTCGTGTGCTGCACACTAGCCGGAGTGTAGAAAATATCAGTTTTTCCTTTCAGTTATATATTATACAGTGCAGCGCGAAATTGTGTCGTGTGCTGCACACTAGCCAGAATGTAGAAAATAGAAAATATAATTTTTTCCTCTCAGTTATATCTTAGACAGTGCAGTGAAAAATTCTGTCGTGTGCTGCACACTAGCCGGAGTGTAGAAGATGTCAGTTTTTCCTTTCAGTTATATATTATACAGTGCAGTGAAAAATTGAGTGGTTTGCGGTGTAATAGCCGCCGTCTAAAGATTACGTTTTTCCTCTCAGTTATATATTATACAGTGCAGTGAAAAATTTTGTCGTGTGCTGCACACTAGCCGGAGTGTAGAAAATAGAAAATATAATTTTTTCCTCTCAGTAATATATTATACAGTGCAGTGAAAAATTCTGTGGTGTGCTGCACACTAGCCGGAGTGTAGAAAATAAAAGTTTTTCCTTTCAGTTATATATTATACAGTGCAGTGAAAAATTGAGTGGTTTGCGGTGCAATAGCTGCCGTCTAAAGACTACGTTTTCACTCTCAGTCATATATACTACAGTGCAGTGCAAAATTGTGTCGTGTGCTGCACACTAGCCGGAGTGTAGAAAATAAAAGTTTTTCCTTTCAGTTATATATCATACATTGCAGTGAAAAATTGAGTGGTTTGCGGTACAATAGCCGCTGTCTAAAGACTATGTTTTTTCTCTCAGTTATATATCATACAGTGCAGTGAACATACAAAATGTTGAACCCAAAGGCTAAGGGTCGAGGACGAGGGTGTGGACGTGGGCGTTCAAGTAGTGTAGGGGGCAGAGGCCGTGGTCCTGGGCAGGGTGACACAGTACATGTTGATGAGGGAGCAGTAAGACGCCACAGAGTTTCGCTCCCTAGCTTCATTTCGCAACTTACTGGTTCATGTGGTACACCACTATTGAAACCACAACAGGGCAAACAGGTGATGACATGGATAGCGGACAATGCGTCCAGTAATTTATCCACCACCCAGTCTTCCACGCAGTCCACCCACGCTAGCCAAGGGAGTAGACCTCTGTCTCCTCCAGCTCAACCTCCTTCCCCCCAGCCTGCCCCACCCACGGAAAGTAAGGATTCAGATCAGGCATACTCACAGGAACTCTTTTCAGGACCCTACCCAGAGACACAAACCACTGCTCAACAGCAACCTGAACAGTTGCTCTGTCCCAATGCCCAAAATTTAGAACTTTCACAGTCTGTGGGTGATGAGAGTGTGGACTTAGTGCAAGTAGTGCGTGAAGAGGTGTCGGATGATGATGATGAGACACGGTTGTCAGACAGTGACGTTGTTGTCAGGGCAGTAAGTCCGAGGCGGGAGCAGAGTGAGGAATCGGAGGAAGAGCTGGTGGATGATGAGGTGATTGACCCGAGCTGGGTTGGTAATCCAACTCAAAACAGTGCTTCTGAGGGGGAGGCAAGTGCAGCACCAGAACAGGTTGGAAGAGGCAGTGGGGTGGCCAGAGGGAGAAGCAGGGCCAGAGCAGGTAGATCAGCAACTGTTTCACGGAGTCAAGCTCCCGTGCCGAGGCCTAGATGTTCGCAAGTCTGGAGGTTTTTTAAAGAAAGTGAGGATGACCAACGGACTGTGGTGTGCAACCTGTGCCACACCAGGATCAGCAGGGGAGCCACCACTACCAGCCTAACCACTACCAGCATGCGCACCCGACTCAGTGGAACCAAGGCCGTTCACCTCCTGCGGGTCACGCCACTGCCCCTTCCCCTGTGTCACATGCTGGCTCGGCAAGTCAACCCCCCGCCCAGGACCCCGGCACGAGCGCCTCCCGCCCTACAACCACCCCTTCACCTCCACAACCTCCACCAATGTGTCCCAGCGCAGCATTCAGCTGTCTTTGCAGCAGACATTTGAGCGCAAGCGCAAATACAATTCCACCCACCCACATGCACAAGCCCTAGACGTCTACATCTCCAAATTGTTGAGCCTGGAGATGCTGCCCTATAGACTGGTAGAGACTGAGGCTTTCCGCAACCTGATGGCAGTGGCTGTCCCTCGGTACTTGGTCCCCAGCCGCCACTATTTTTCCCGATGTGCCATCCCAGCCATACAACAGCACATGTCAGAGAACATCATCCGTGCCCTGACCAACGCGGTTAGTGATAAGGTCCACCTAACCACGGACACGTGGACAAGTGCTGCCGGGCAGGGACACTATATCTCACTGACGGCACATTGGGTTAACTTGGTGGAGGTTGGGACCGAGTCTGACCCTGGGGCCGCTCATGTACTGCCCACACCGAGGATTGCGGGGCCTACCTCGGTCACGGTTTCTCAGATGTACTATGCCTCTTCCTCCAACCCCTCCTCCTCCTCCTCCTCCGAATTACCATCCGTGGGCACAGCGACTTCAGTCGGTAGCTCTAGGCGCAGCAGCAGTGCCGTGGGTAAGCGCCAGCAGGCGGTGCTCAAACTGCTGAGCTTAGGTGACAAAAGGAACACCGCCCAAGAGCTGTTACAGGGCATCACGGCGCAGACCGATCTGTGGCTGGCAACGCTGAACCTCAAGCCAGGCATGGTTGTGTGTGACAACGGGCGTAACCTGGTGGCGGCTCTGCAACTCAGCAGACTGACACATGTGCCATGCCTGGCGCACGTGTTCAATCTCATAGTTCAGTGGTTCCCCAAGACATACCCCAATTTGTCTGATTTGCTCACCAAGGTGCGCCGCATCTGTGGGCATTTCCGCAAGTTAACCACAGATGCTGCCACTCTCAGGGCAGCGCAGCGGTGCCTATAACTGCCAGCTCACTGACTGTTGTGCGACTTGCCCACGAGATGGAATTCAACATTAAACATGTTATCCAGAGTTTACCAGCAGCGCAGAGCGATTGTAGCATGCCAGATGTCAACTTCCACCAGAACTGGTAGTCAGGTTAGTCAGCTTCCTCAAGTCTACAATGAGGAGTGGACATGGATGTCTGATATCTGTCAGGTGTTGAGCGACTTTGAGGAGTCAACACAGATGGTCAGCGGCGATGCCGCCATTATCACCCTCACCATCCCGCTGCTTTGCCTGTTGAAAAACTCACTGCTCAGCATGAAATCAGAAGCTTTGCGCTTGTCACAGGAGATGGGGGAAGAAGATACATCGCTTGATAGCCAGAGCACCCTCCGGTCTGTTTCTCAGCGCGTATCGGAGGAGGGGGATGAGGATGAGGAGGAAGAGGAGGAGAATGTTGGCGAGACAGAAGAGGGTACCAATGCTCAGTCCTTCTTAACTCTTGAGCGTGTATGGGCTGAAGAGGAGGAGTTGGAGGAGGAGGAAGAGGAAATGGAGAGTCAGGCCAATGAGGAGAGGGAATTCTTGCGTGTTGGGACTCTGGCACACATGGCAGACTTCATGTTTGTCTGCCTATCCCGTGACCCTCGCGTTATAAGCATTTTTTCAAACACCGATTACTGGGTGTTCACTCTCCTGGACCCACGGTACAAGCAGAACCTTTCCACTCTCATCCCTGTAGAGGAAAGGAGTATGAGAGTGAATCAATATCAACAGGCCCTGGTGCACGATCTGAAACAATCCTTCCCATCTGACGCCGCTAGCAGCAGAGGGCGTGGTTCTGTGGGCCAAGTAGCGGGGGAGAGGAGGCGAGCAGGCAGCTTGTCCAGCACTGGCAGGGTAATGCTCTCCAAGGCCTTTGCCAGTTTTATGTCACCCCAGCAAGACACTGTCACCTGTCCCCAGTCTAGGCAGAGTAGGGGGAACTCTACAGAAAGATGGTGAGGGAGTACCTAGCTGACCATACCAACGTCCTGACTGATCACTCTGCTCCATACAACTACTGGGTTTCAAAGCTGGACACGTGGCCTGAACTGGCGCTGTACACCTTGGAGGTGCTGGCCTGCCCTGCCGCTAGCGTGTTGTCAGAGCGGGTATTCAGTGCAGCTGGTGGCGTCATCACCGATAAGTTTATTAAAATGAACAAAGCCTGGATTTCACCGGAATTCAAATCTCCTCCGGTGGAAAGCAGCTAAAGAATAAGATTCCTTATGTATCCGATTCCTCTCCTCTACTCCTCCTCCTCCTTCTCTTCATTGCCAAACGCTGACCCAAAAGGGAATTTTTTAGAGGGCCAACTGGCACACTTTTAAGACAATGTTTCCGGAGGGCCACCTACAGGCCCTCTCTCCAAACAATTTTTCAGGAGCGTGAACTACAGACACTCTAAAACCATTTTTCAGTATCGTCAACCACAGACACAAAAAAATTTTTTTTTCAGAGGGTCGACTTAAGACACTCCCAAAAAAAATTTTGGGGAGGCTCACCTACAGCCATTTGACTGCAATCTCAGTCGGACAAAGGCATTGGTGGTGTCACCGCCATGCTGTGTCAGGCTAAATTTTTGGGTGGTTCACCTGCTACCTCAGTCTAACTCGATCACTCTGTTGTCACCGCCGCCATACAGGGCCACGATAAATTTTTATGTGCTTTGCCTGCTCCTGCACTGTAACTCAGTCACTCTGTAGTCACAACCATACAGGGTCACGCTAAATTTTTATGTGCTTCGCCTGCTCCTGCACTGTAACTTGGTCACTCTGTAGTCATAGCCATACAGGGCCTCGATAAATTTTTATGTGCTTCGCCTGCTCCTGCACTGTAACTTGGTCACTCTGTAGGCACAGAACTATACGCCTATATGGCCCGGGTACCAGCAACTGTTCAACTATGGTCTCCCTTATTTGTGTGACACGATACAGTAAATCCCCATTAAGAGCGAAATGAGGGAAACAGTTTTCAGCATTATGTCCCTGCGGAACACCATTAATGACTGTCACATTTTCAAAAGCAACCTCAAGCTCAAGGGGACTAGCCTCAGTACCTACAGGTTCTCCCTCTTCTCCTGCTAACACAGCCAGAGGAAAATGGTTGGCTCCCTTTTCAGTTACACCTACTGCCTCAGTAGGCCCATCCCCATTTAAAGGAACAGGGTGTAAGGACACCGTATCAACATTATTCCTATCTACCCTGGTCGACCTGAGGTCCCACAAGTCCCAGAATAAGGGAAAGTCAAGGCCAATGATAAAGGGATGAATCAAATTATTTACAACAGCAACCTCATGGGACTAAGTCCCACAGTCAGTCTCTACAGTGACATTGGCCACTGGGTAGTCTTTGGTGTCCCCATGTACACATATCACACCCAGCCACCTTTCAGGTTTAACGAGTACATGTGTTAGGGTGGCCCGCAAGAGTGTAACAAGGCTCCCCGAGTCCAGGAGGGCAGTGACAACAGCCCCATTCACAAGGATTTGTCGCTCCTGTAGCCCCTCATCCTGTTGGGGACCAGTACTGCAGGTGACAAAGGCAAGCAGGGAGCATCGTCTAATAGCACTGCAATCCATAGGCTCCGCATGTTGGGGACAATGGGCCACAATGTGGCCCGGCTGCTGGCACCTCCAACAGAGAAAGTCAGCTCTACTCCGGATTGAAGACTGGAACTGTTGGGTGCCTGTTGCCAGGGGTTTAATCTTTGGCTTCCCTCCTCATGGCAACTCCGTCATTCTGGTCCTGGGGACCGGAGTCACCCTTACTGCGGCAGAGTGGACCTGGTAGGCTCGCTCTTTTGGTTCAGGGGCCAGAAAATCTTCAGTGGAGGTATACCTCTCGACCATGGAAAGCATTTGATCCAGAGTCTGGGGTCTCCCTGGGCAACCCATCGATATAACTCTCTTGGTAGGCTACTCATGTAGCGGTCCATCACTACTCTCTCCACAATCTCCCCTGGACTTAGGATTTCAGGCTGAAGCCACTTGCGTGACAGATGGAGGAGGTCGTATAGCTGGGATCGAGGTGGTTTAGTCCCCTCGTACCGCCAGGCATGGACCCGACGAGCCCGCACAGAAAGGGTAACCCCTAACCTAGCCAGAATCTCTGCTTTTAACAGGTGATAGTCTCTGGCTTGCTCCGGTGTCAGGTTAAAGTACGCCTTTTGTGGTTCTTCCACTAAATAGGGTGCCAGGACCTCTGCCCACTCTGTCAGAGGGAGTTTCTCTCACTCTGCCAGTCTTTCAAACATGGTTATATATGCCTCTACATCAGTCATTTTTGCAGGGTGCTTTGCACAGTTTTTCACACATTTGTCTGGGTGGTGGCTGTTTCCCGTGGCAACAGTGTTTGAGTCATGATAGTCTCTCTTAGGGGGGAAACTTGCTCACCCAGCAGGCGGTTTGTCTCCTGTTGAACCTGCATAGCCTCCACATGAGCCCTCTGCTGTTGCAGGTTAGCCTGCACCATCTGTTTTACAAGCTCGTCCATACCAACAGTCTCTTTTTTCAAGCTGGTTGCTGCTTTTACCCAGGACATACAGATAGTCCAACCAGATTAGGGACCGTGCAAGGGAGAGCTAGCTCATTGCCCACATCCTCCACCATATGTGAGACAGCGTCCCACTTGGGTTGCTGTAATAGGCAGTTATGCACACAGAAACGGGGTAAACATAAGCAGCAGGTACGGTTTATTGGCATGAACCAAACAGATACTTTCTGCACAGGGCTTCTTTCCACAACGTAAAGCAAAAGAATAGACAAAACCATATAACTTTCTTCAGTAGGACACAAAAGAAACTACAACATGGAAAGTCCTCACCCTGCAGCAGCCACCACCTGACTGTGCTAGTGTCATTTCTTAGGCGTTTGCTGGTAGCAGTCTCCCTGGAGGAAAAAAGGAACCACTAGCCTTCCTCCTTGCTCTCTGCCAGACTTCACACACCTACACTGTCAGGTTCCACCTTTTAATCAGGGCCAGCTGAGAAACCTCTAGTACTAAAACCTGGAGTGGAGGAATGGGAATGGCCATCCCACCCAAACTCTCTACAGCCACTCCTAAATCCCGGACCCTGAAATCCATCTTAAAAAAAACCTGCTCACCAACTACTTTGATAAACAATAAACTTTTCCAGGATTTACACCACTGAGATAAGAAATCTCAGTGGCACATACCTTCCCTCTACCAGTCTTCCTACTGACTGCTTAGAGGCAGTTACACATGTGTCACTGCTACTGAGACCCAGAAATGATTCTATATGGCACAGGTCATATTATACCTTCTTCAGTTCTACTTCAGTTATAGCATTCGCACTTTAATGTTTTTCATTGGACTACCACTTTACACGTGTCCTTTTTTGCACATGTGATTTTGGTATGAATTGTGATATGTTTCTAATCATGTTATAACTATGATAAGCAAGGGTTGAGTGATATGATAATAATTACAATTTTTGGTCACAATTTTGTTTGTTCTTCACCATGATGTTATCCTATTTTTTATTACCTGGGCCTATTATGTTATATGATGAAAATCATGGATTCTCTGTAATTGTCCAACCTATGACTTTACTGCACGTGGAGATTCCTCTCTATACCAGGTTGAGGATCTCCTGTTGTAGTTTTAATTTTTTTTTTTATGTGGTTGTGGTTTTTAATAATAATTATTGTTGGGTGCATGTGGACTGCACCCAGTATTAATATTTAAAGCGGTGGCCAGTGTTTTTCTTTCTGACCAGTACATGAGACTCAAGCTCTTGACTTCAATGATACAAACAGCACTTATGGAGCTGGTAATATACAAAAAAATCATCACAAACGCTCTAATCACATCAGCGTGTAGGTGTGAACAGACCAGTGTGCCAGAAATCCCAAAATTGAAATAGAATTTAGAAGATTTCTTTCAGCCTTACACCTGCAATCTCTCAGCTATATGCAAGACGGATATCACAAATGAGTAATTGCTCGTTTGTTGGGTGATCAGCAACACCTTAAATGGTGCAATTATAGGGAATGAGTGGGAATTATAGGGAATTAACATTTTGCCCCCATAATTGTTCTGATCCTCAGCCTGTGTAAAAGGGCCTTTACTTGTTATAATGTCCTTAAAGGGGTTCCCTGGTTTGTATCAGTATACTTTAAAATAATTATTTATGAATGATCATTTTATAATGTATTTCTTTTACCTTTATTGCTCCTATCTTCAGTTCTTCCACGGGGAAGATTTACGTGAGGAAACTAACTACATGAGCATATCTGTTACAAACCATAGTAATCCTGGAAAACCCCTTTAAAATATTTTAATAAACAACCACATTAGGAGCTACTTTCAGGAACCTACTACTTTCAATGGCTGGGGCTACACCTAGACTTTTTTTTAGCACTTGAACTGATTTTACTACACTTCAGCCTGTAGTTCAAACCAGTAAATTGATTTGTATGCAATCTCCAATGCTGTAACGTAAAGTGAATTAGAAAGATTTGAGAATGAATAAGCTTACGCAGGCTACTTGAATGAATATATTTACTAAGTGATTAAGTATACGATAACACAAAGAGATCACATACAGAAAAATAAAAAGTAAACAAACATCACTAACCTAAATGGGGTGGAGACTCAGTCAATCATGCTATAACCCATGGCTGTCTACCCCGTTATAACACATGACCGATACCCAAGGGTGCATAAGAGAGATAGGGCAATCATACTCACATCCTACCTACAATGGAGAGAACAGAGTATAAATAGTGTGCATGACACATGTCTGAGAATCAGCACATTACAAGGGAAACTATGGGGTGAATATGGGGGGGGGGGGGAATGTTGGCGCTTTTTTTGTGGTCTGTTACCTGGCTGTCGCTGCGGTGCTGGGTTGAAAGGGCCGGCCACACTGCGGGTGCTGGGATAAAAGCACCGGCCGCGCTGCAGATGCTGGGAGGCAGGGACCGGTACGCTGCAGATGGTGGGATGCAGTGGCTGGTCATCATTGCGGTGCTAAGTGGTAGGGATGGCCGGCGGGAAGATGCGCTTTGAGGAGGAAAGTTGCTGGCAGCCCAGGAGCAGGCAGACGAGGGGCGAAGCAGGCTTCCCTATGACACATGCCTGCTCCTCCTCTCTCAGGCTTCACTCGTGCCTGCTCCTGACTACGTGAACAGAGCTTTGCCCTGAGACCTGTGCCCTGCCAGAAAGGCATTCATAAGGTACCCCTAATGACCCCACTCCTAATAAAGTGACCCCCTTATTAAAGTGTCACTGGATTCCCCTTTCCGAATAAGTGTGTCAGCAGCAGATCCCCCCCATAACACTGTGTCAGCAGCAGATTATGGCAGATCCCCCCTATAAGCGTGTCAGCAACAGATCCCCCCATAACATTGTGTCAGCAGCAGATTACCCCTATAAACTTGTGTCAGCGGCAGATCCCCCCCCCCCCATAAGTTTGTCAGCAGCAGATTACAGTATCCACATAAACTTCTGTCAGTGGCAGATTCCCCCCCCCCCCACCATAAGTTTGTGAGCAGCAGATTATGGTACCCCCATAAACTTCTGTCAGTGGCAGATCCCCCCATAAGTTTGCCAGCAGCAGATTACGGTACCCGCATAAATTTCTGTCAGCAGCAGATCCCCCCCCATAACATTGTATCAACAGCAGACTACTGTAGCCTCATTAACTTGTGTCAGCAGCAGATCCCCCAATAACATTGTCATCCACTGATGTTCTTAGCTACAGTAACCCCATAATTGTAGTGCTGACAGTTCTTCCATTATTGTATTCTGTTGCAGAAAATTTTTGTAGTCTCCTGCTGCATACTGTACATTTCTGAACGATGTCAAAGCAGAAAAGTCTTTCTTATAACATTCTTTTTAAACTGGAGGTGATAAAATACACCAAAGAGCATGGAAACAGGGCTGCTGAGATACATTTCGGGACATGGAGGAAACAAGAGGATCAGTTGGAAAAAGCAGATAAAAGTAAGCACACTTTTCGTGGGTGTGCTGCACATTGGCCACAGCTAGACGTAGACATGAAAGAGTGGATCACACGTCACAGGAACAATGACTTCTCAGTATCTACAAAAAAGATCATATATGAAGCCAAGCGTCTAGCTGCAGAGAAAGGCAGTGATGGCTTCACTGGATCGGCATCGTAGTGCTACAGATTCATGAGGAGATGTGGCCTTGCTATGAGCACTATTCTTTCTTTTCATAAATTTGTGCTGGATTCAAGAAAGAAAAATGGCTATGAAATAGACCAGATTTGAACATGGATGAAATCCCGCTATCCTTTGATGTTCCATCAAACAGGATCGTTGATCTGAGAGGCACAAAAACCGTAATGGTGAAGACTTCAGGACACCAGAAAACCCATTACACTGTTGTGTTGTCCTGCTGCGCAGATGGGGCCAAGCTGCCACCAGTGCTGATTTTCAAAAGGAAGAACATACCAAAAGAGTTGATCCCACGAGAAGTCATTGTCCATGTTCACGACAAAGGGTGAATAGACGAAAATGGCATGAAAGTATGGATCGAAAAGGCGTGGTCCAAACGCCCTCGAGGTCTTCTGAAGAAACCAGCCCTACTAGTGCTTGACCACATTAGGGCACATATCAGCAAAACCACAAAAACAAGATTTAACCCCTTCGCGCCCAGCGCCGTACATGTACGGCGCTGGGGCGATGCGGGCACATCGCGCCCGCTCGCGGGTGCGGCAGGCGTCATGGCCGGCAAGTCTCTGCTGTTTCTAACAGCAGAGACTTGCCGCTACTTACCGCCATCGGCGGCGTCTTCTTGGTTGATTAGATGCCGTGATCACACGTGATCACGGCATCTAGTTGCGTTTCAACCCGGAAGCATTCGCTTCCGGGTGGTGTACAGACACCCCGTGTGGCCAATCGGGGTGTCTGTACACCATATGAAAACTGTAATCCTCGCTGGTGAGGATTACAGTTTTCAAAGTGCAATTCTTATTCTGGCCACTAGATGGCAGGCCAGGATAAGAAATGAGCAATCCATGGATTTCTGAGTCTATAAAATCCATAATTGCTCATAAAGAAAAAAAAAAAGCCACAATATATAAGCCCATATTTGAGCTTTCTAATAGTAAAAAAAAATTTTAAAAAATGTTAAAAAATATATAAAAAATAAAAAAGATGTAAAAGTTCAAATCACCCCCCTTTCCGTATAAGTAAAAAATAAATACCTAAATAACAATAAATATAGACATCATGGGTATCACCGTGACCGAAAACGCCCGTACTTTTAAAATATAAAAAAAAAATTCCAATACGGCGAATTGTGTGGCGGAAAAAAGCGTCCAAATGGCGATTTGCCGTTTTTTATCGCTTTTTTTCCTAAAAAAAATTAAATAAAAAGTGATCAAAAATGACAAGGCCAAAAAATGACCCCATAAAGCTCTGTACACATAAATACCAAAAAGTTATAGGGGTCAAGATCTGACAAGGAAAAAAAAAAAAAAAAAGGGCAACTTTCTAATTATTTTATCACTATGAAAACGCAGGAAAAACTATACATATTAGGTATTTCCGGATTCGTACTGAACAGTAGAATGAAAGTAATGGATCAGTTTTAATGCACATCGAACGCTGTAAATAAGAAACCCGTAGAACTGTAGCGGAATAGCGTTTTCTTTGCAATTCCACCCGGTTTGGAATTTTTTTCCTGCTTCCCACTACACCGTATGCAATATTAAATGGTGGCGTTGGAAAGTACAACTTGTCCCGCAAAAAACAAGCCCTCATACAGCTATGTGAACAGAAAAATAAAAGAGTTATGGCTGTTTGAAGGCAGGGAGCGCAAAACGAAAATGCAGAACCAAAAAAAGCTCCGGGCGCGAAAGGGTTAAGGAAGTGAACACCCATCTGACAGTAATTCCTGGGGGGATTACAAGCCAGTTATAACCTCTGGACTTTCCATTAATAAGCCATTTAAAGTGTTCATGAGGGAGGAATGGAACAAGTGGATGGCAGCTGGGAACCATGACCTGATTCCCACTGAGTGCATGAAGAGGCTTATCATCACCCAAGTCTGTGAGTGGGTGAAAACATCATGGCAGGCAGTCAACGATGAAATCGTCTACAGATCATTCAAAAAGTGTGGCATCAGCAATGCCTTGGATGGCACTGAGGACAGTATACTGTACAACGAATCTGAAGGCAGCGATACTAGTGATACTGAGCCACAGAGTGTAATTAACTTGAACAGTAGTGATTAGGAGTTTTTGGGGTTCCCTGATGAATAGAGGAGTAGTGTATGTGGACATTTAAGTCAGTAATGATGATTGTTAATGGTGCTGGTTACTACTGTTAATGTTTACAGTGTTAAAATATTGTTCTGTTATTTTATTAAAAATTTTAACTACAACATGTTCCAAATTATTATGCTAATTGGCTTTAAGTGTCATAAAGATTACATTTTTTGTTTTTCAATGAAACTCATTGATGGTATTGTGTCTCAGGGCTCTTTGGATCACTGAAATCAATCTCAGATACCTGTGATAATTAGTTTGCCAGGTGAGCCCAATTAAAGGAAAACTGGATGTTCCACAATATTAAGCAGGCCACTGTTTTCAAGTAAAATGAGAAAGAAAAAGGATCTCTCTGCTGCCAAAAAGGATCAAATAGTGCAATGCCTTGGACAAGGGATGAAAACATTAGATATTTCACGAAAACTTAAGCGTGATCATCGTACTGTGAAGAGATTTGTGGCTGATTCAGAGCACAGACGTGTTCGTGCTTATAAAGGAAGAATGAGGAAGGTTTCTGCCAGGCAAGTTCATCGGATTAAGAGAGCAGCTGCTAAAAAGCCATTACAAACCAGCAAACAGATATTTGAAGCTGCTGGTGCCTCTGGAGTCCCTCAAACCTCAAGGTGTAGGATCCTTCAAAGGCTTCCTGTGGTGTATAAACCTACTATTTGGCCACCCCTAACCAATGCTCACAAGCGGAAACGGTTGCAGTGGGCCCAGACATAAATGAAGACTAATTTTCAAACAGTCTTGTTTACTGATGAGTGTCGTGCAACCCTGGATGGTCCAGATGGATGAAGTAGTGGATTGTTGGTGGATGGCCACCATGTCCCAACAAGGCTACGATGTCAGCAAGGAGGTGGAGGAGTCATGTTTTGGGCCAGAATCATGGGGAGAGAGCTGGTAGGCCCCTTTAGGGTTCCTGAAGGTGTGAAAATGACCTCTGCAAAGTATATAGAGTTTCTGACAGACAACTTTCTTCCATGGTACAAAAAGCAGAAACGTGCCTTCAGGAGCAAAATCATCTTCATGTATGACAATGCACCATCTCATGCTGCAAAGAATACCTCTGTGTCATTAGCTGCTATGGGCATAAAAGGACATAAACTCATGGTGTGGCCACCATCTTCCCCTGACCTCAACCCTATAGAGAACCTTTGGAGTATCATCAAGCAAAAGATCTATGAGGGTGGGAGGCAGTTCACATCAAAACAGCAGCTCTGGGAGGCTATTCTGACATCATGCAAAGAAATTCAAGCAGAAACTCTCCAAAAACTCACAAGTTCAATGGATGCAAGAATTGTAAAGGTGATATCAAAGAAGGGTTCCTCTGTTAACATGAAACTTGGCCTGTTAGGATGTTTTGGATTTAAATAGCTTTTTATTTCAGTGAATGTGACCTCCTAATGCTGCAAATTCCACAAATGAGCATTTTCAGTTCTTAAAAACATATAAAATGTTTAGAAACTCTACTGTGCATAATAATTTGGAACAGTGCATTTTGAGTTTTTTTTTAATTTTTGAAAAATATACAGTACTGTTATCATTGGGAGGTTTGTTCAATAAAATTCGATGTATACTCTAACGGGTGATGACTTTTATTATACTGACTGTCATTTGCACCGACCATTTAGGAAAATCAGAGATAAATATCATTTGAATAATAATTTGGAACATGGTGTAGAGATAAGCGAATCTATTCGTCGCTTCGTAGATTCGTATCGAATCTTCAATTTCTCCTACTCCAAAGCTAATCCGGATTTTGTCAGATTCGCTTCATATTATTCGTAAATGTTCTTAAAATTTTAAACGCTAACGGTACGTACGCAACGTACGCATTCTTCTTGCCCCCTCCCCCGGCCCCCAGAAGCGGGAAAACAACGATACGCCCCCTTAAGTGCATGAAAGTGAAGATACGCCCTCTCAGATGCGGGAAAACCAGCCCGGCCCACCGGGAACAAACTATTTGCACATATAGGAAGTGAAGACTCCTCCTTCATTTCTCCGCCCTTCTCTCCAGTTCAAGCCAATGGTGAACAAGATCCAGAGTCAGACCACAGCAAACATCATGGCGAAAAAACTGCGACCCAAGTGGAGAGAGATGGTCTTTGGGGACGAGTACCCCGAACCACTGCCCCCTCCAGAGATCAGAGCTGTGCAAGAGAGTCTCACCAGCTCCTGACTCCATATTCGCCTTGCCGGCTGGTGCGGCTGGTGTGGTGGCGGCGGCTGGAGCATCCACTCCGCCGCCCAGGAGGAGAACAACAAGAACAACACCTTCCATTCAGCAGAACCCGATTGTGCCAGCATCGGTGACGGCCCACGCCCAGACCCTATAGGACTACAAGAATGCAGTGGAGGACTGGGTCATCCAAGTACTGGACCATCCAAGTCCGGGAGACCCTACACTGGAGCGGTGAAAGGGAACGGTCCTGTGATTTTCTTTGGAGCGAGGCTCTGGCTTCCTGGCGGTTGACGAGGACGGCAAGGAGTTTACGTGGGCCGCAGGTCAGTGTAACAGCCGTACTTGAACCAGCACTGTCACAGCCTGTACATGGGGGATCAGGTGGAATACAGCCCCATAGCATCCCTGAAAGGCCCCTTTGCTACCGGGGTTACCGTATTATCTAAGTCCCTGGTCCCTACATCATCACCTGAAGTTTGGCCGAAGGAACCACCAGGCGAAGTACGGGTGAGCTGCCTTCAGGAGTCACCAGATGGCACCCTCCGTTTCAGGGAGAAGCCACAGCCGGAGCCTCTGATCCCTGGACTGTCAGTGCCACCACCATCAAAGTCCTTTCAGCTGGGTCAGCTGATGACTTCGTTTACGTTCCAGTCCACGGTGATCCACCAGTACCAACTACCCTGGAAAATTAAGCCAGCAGCAGCTAGGGGAGCTGGGGCTTCTTCCCTGGGTAAAACTTGCCTCAACCACTGCAGCCAGAAGTCCTTACTCCTGCTGTCCCGGCAGGAGAATCCGGAAAAGTGAAGGCTCAAGTGGCTGCAGCGCTCACCAACGTGACCACCACCCAGACCCGGTCAAGTCCAACTTGACAGAGGGCAGTGGAGTTCCACCACAGCAGCCAGCTTGGCCTACAGGAAGCAGGAGCATCCTCTGATAACATTCAGCAGTAGCTCAAGCGAGGAAGTCTTCAGGTCCTTCATCTGAGGAACCCTTCTACTGGCTGAGTGATTTAAAGGACACCTCAGTAGGACCTATGGGAGCCACACCATGGACTGTACCTGGCGGATGAGAGCTAGTTGGCACTTGTTTTGTGTGCATTGCCCCCTGTTTGACTCTCACCCAGATGGACATGATTTGTCAGGACTCCCCCCCCCCCAATTCTGCAGCAAATACCAGTTGCCTATTCTCCCCCCCCCTTCTCAGGTTATATGGGAGCCCCCTTTAAGAGGGTTCTCTATTTGCTGCTATTTTATATTATCCCATCCATGTGGATTACACATTACCTGTTTGGATTACAAAATTACCTCACGTGGATTACAATTGAATTTTGGATTGTGTTCCAGTCTTTTATCATGCCAAGCAGCCACGAGGAGAGACTCAAACGTATATCTGAGCCTTTTATGCTTGCAAATGTGAAATTGCACTAAAATGTTTGCATAATTGTCTTTGCTGTATTTTAGCAATAATGTTTTTACAGGTTCAGCAACGTTCAAGCACTTTAGCCCATTGTGTGTATTCTTTTTCAGGTACTGCAATGTGTCCTATTATGCACTTATTGCACGGTGTTTTTTTAGCAAATTATGCACTTAGCCAGATAGCTAGCACCTTACTTTTCTACCTCATATGGACTGCCTCTAAAGACTGTACGCCGCGGCCTAGCCTCGTGCGTATGATGCAATCGTGAGTCAATAGTACGCTAAGGATTCGTACACACTTTGTACGATAATGCTTACGTATTGCGTACTTTTAACAAAACTTACTGTATGTTCGTAATTTGTGTAGGAATGTTCGCAAAACAACGATTATTTTTTAACGCAAATTCGACCGAACAAATTCGTATTAAGAACTAATCTTGTCAGAAATTTGTCGATTATTCACCAAAGCGAATTTTGGATGATTCGCTCATCTCTAATTTTAACACACCTTTTGTTCAAAATATTTTTTCCTATTTTCACCGTCTAAAACCTAGGTGCGTCTTATGAGCAGGTGCATCTTATAGGGCGAAAAATACGGTAATAATAACCTTTCAATACAAATGCAAAGAATTACTACTAAATTAAATCTAAAAGGATCCTATGCTGAGGCAAATAATGGACTAACGCTGACAGTTATACGGAGCCAACATATTCGACATCTAATTACAGAGATTGTCATCATACACATGAAGTTCTTGGTCAGATTTCAACTTGGGGCCCCAGCACTCCAAGGCAATAGCACTAACCACTGAGCCATCCATAGATATACACGTGATTTATTTGTTTAACCTGGCTTATTATATTTGCCTTAAAGGGGTTGTCCGAGTTATTTTTTTGTTCTTTATATGTTTCTAACTTGTCAGGTATAACAACTTTCCCATATACTTTGTGTTTCTAAAGCTGCTGGTTTCTCAGAGTTGACTGAGGGTCACATGACCTGTGATGTCACCTTATCTCTCTGCTCTGTGATGTTTCGTTCACAAGCCTCAGAGTTCAGATAACAGTCTGTACACGAGACGTCACTGGCCACGCCCCCTTTCTTTGCAGGGCTGCTATCTGCTCTCCCTGGTTTCCTTCAGATAAAACATTAACCCCTTCAGCCAGAACACACTGAGGGCTCAAGGCTTTACAACAAACAGTAGCTGCAGCAGTGAGAGGAGACAAATGCTGGGCACAAGAGCTGCAGAGGAATTGTACAAGAACAGGTAGGGAGAAATTCCTGTATGTATTAGCAGTGTCATTGTACAGCTGGGACTTGTAGTCCTACACATACAACATGCTGCTGAGTATTCCAGCAGGCAGACATGTCGCTCAGCACTTTTATTCATTCCCTTTGCAGAGAGGGGGGGAAGGGGGAGGGGCTGAGATTGTTGTTATTGCATGTAAACAAAGACCAGAAGAGAACCAGGGAAATTAGGAAATATGGATTTTTTTGGCCTAAAACTTGCTTAACTTAGTTATATATTGCTGCCCATCAGATTTACAGTGCTATATATTTTTTGTCATAACTTGGACAACCCCTTTAAATGGGTAAGAAGTCTAACAAAATAACATAAACTCACAGATCTGCTAGCATAAATAATTAATTTTTCTAGTTCAAAGGTTTTCCCTGGCCTCCTATACAAAGTATTTATGAAATAATTATTTACATTGAATGGCACAGTAAAAGTAATGGACTGCCTGTGAGAGTGATACAATTGGTAAAAGACTACCATACACAATTTAATTTTATGGCAGTTCTAAATGTCAACTTTGTCATGGAGTATGAAATATTGTTCATTTTCATTATTCTCAATCTAGCACATAAAGAGAACCCAGAGGTTGAATTATAGAACTTACATTGTTGTAGCAGTAAATGTTTTATTCATCAGTCGGGATGAACAAGGATAAACGCTATTGAGCCAGTGCTCTTTTACGTTTGCTGTTCTCTAAGGGCATACACCAATTTTTCTTTTAATGGGCTCCTAGGCACTCCTGACTTTCTACAGCATCTTCAGTAAAACAACATGTCAGACAGGTGCTAAGGCTGAGTATGTCATATTATTTACTATCCTACTTATCTCCACTACTTTTTGCAACTTTATTTTAGCTGTGATTTATTTTGTACACATTAACAAATACAGTTATTTAGTTACACAGTTACAAAGGATGAAAAAAGACACAGGTCTATCAAGTTCAACCTTTCTCAGACCAATTACACAACATTGTTAGATTACTTATAACCCTCAATAAGCATTTAGCTTAGTATCTGCCATTACTGTCTCTTGGGGTAGTTTATTCCACAATTTTAATTACTCTAACTATAAAGAATCATTTTAATGTATTGGTGTCTAAATGGCCTTTCCTCCACATGTAAAGAATGTTCCTGGTCCTTTGTAAAGTCCACAGAATTAATAAATCATGTGCCAGTCAGTGTATTGACCACATATGTATTTGCAGGGCCGCCATCAGGGCAATACTTTAGAACGCTTAAAGCCAAAGTGTATCCACTGCACAAGTAAGGATCTTGGCGGTGGAACCAGGTCTTATGCACCAAGGACAGTTTGCTTTCAAGGGAGCCTTGAAAAAGTATCCATACCCTTTGAATGTTTCCACAATTGTTCACGTTACATCCAGAATAGAGATGAGCGAGCACTAAAATGCTCGGGTGCTCGTTATTCGAGACGAACTTTTCCGGATGCTCGGGTGCTCGTTTCGAGTAACGAACCCCATTGAAGTCAATGAGAGACTCGAGCATTTTTTGCAGGGGACCAAGGCTCTGCCTAGGGAAGGCTGGGTGAAAACCTAGAAACATCAGAAAATGATGGAAACACCACGGAAATGGACAGGAAACAGCAAGGGCAGCATGCATGGATGCCTCTGAGGCTGCCTAATCCCACCATTACCCCAAATTCTCCTGCAACAGCCTGGTGGTTACCCTCATGGCAATTGTGCTCACCCAGACCAAGAAAGGCGAGGCACATGCCCATCACATGTTAGGGAAGCACCCATGCCCATGCTGGCACTGCTCTCCTATCCCTAGCCACACGATGCAGGCATCAGCCTGACACAGCATGGCGGTGACACCAACAAGTGACCAAGTTAGATGAGGTAGCAGGTGAGCCACCCAAAAATTTAGCCTGACGCAGCATGGCGGTGACAACAGAGTGACCGAGTTAGACTGAGGTAGCAGGAGGTGAAGCAAGGATGGTAATTCGAAGGAGGAGGGGTTGGAGGAAGAGGCATAGTAAGGCCCCATTCACACGACCATATGAATGGGGCCGTATGTATTCCGCAAAATTGCGGAATACATGCAACCCCATTCACCTCTATGGGAGCGCACAGCCGCGGCACGGAGACAGCTCCGTGCCGCGGCTCCGCATAAAAAGATAGAACATGTCCTATACTTGTCCGTACACACGGACAAGTATAGGCATTTTCAATGGGGCCGCACGGCGTGTGTTCCGAGCTGGAGATGTGGACGCAGAATATATCAGAGAGCAAACTCAGACCCTGCTGACTGTGGCTATTTTCACTGCAACCCAGACAAATGTCGCACAGAGATTTTTCTAATGTAGCTGTATCAGTGAGAGCAAAAGACCGTATTTGATTACGTGACGTACAGTATGGGTCACCTGGACAGGAAATACGGATTGTGGTTTGTGGTGACTGGCCAGCTGAACTGTGACACACAGAATGGTTCCACACAGCTGTATGAAATGGATTTGTATCACTGAGAGCAAACAAAAGGATTTTGTACTGTGACTTCCACTATCTATCAGTTAGACAGAAAAAAATCTTCTGCAGACTGTGCCTATTTCAATGAAGCACAAAAAAATTGTCCCACTTAGCTGTTTGAAATGGATGTGTGTCACTGAGAGCCAAAAAATAAACTTCTTCCAGTCTCCCTGCAAAATGCTGCAAATATGGCGGTAGCTGCACTACTAGTGCCAGCAAGCCCAGCCACAAGCAGATAAAAAAAGGGTCTTGTAGCCCTAACAAGGGCTGTTGGGTTCTTTTAGAATCACTCCTGCCTAACACAAATCTAGTAGAACACCCCAACAGTCTCCCTGTATCACACTGCATATCTTTCCCTAACGGCATCCAGGTAGCGACTGAGCCGAGCACCGCGGGCAGTCACTAGTATATTCCAGGGTCACCTGATCAGGCCAGCCAACCCCTGCTATCGACATGTAAGGGCCCCATGTGATGCTGGGTGTACCGCAGAGTCTCCTGGCTTGTGATTGGCTGAGTTTATAGCCGCCAAAAATTCAAAAGGCGGGAGATGCCATTTCCTCGAGCATGACGAGATACTCGTCCGAGTAGCGAGCACTTACGAGTACCCTTATACTCGAACAAGTATCAAGCTCAGACGAGTATGCTCGCTCATCTCTAATCCAGAAACTTTTTTATGTGATAGACCAAGACAAAGAGGCTGTTTACCACCAGCTACCATCCGTTCACCCATAGTCATGTATGTCACTGTCACTTTGACATTACTAATGCTGCATTGGCATTAAAAAGCTTGAAAGGGAGTGGATGCAGTCCTAGGAGACCCCACAGTGTCATGCATGACTTTCCGGGCAATTGGGGCACTTTAGATTCCGGTTAAATTTTTTCAGTCCCAAATCGAATCTGACAATCGATTCATGCAAATCACATAAACAAATTTTGCTTTTTAAAAAATTCTGTAATAGGTATTCTTCCAAGCTGCTGTTTCCCAGGATTAAAAATGAGCGAAGGTTCGGTCAGAACTTTGCTTTTTTTGGACGGCAGAGAAACTCAGGTTTGTTTCGGACGAATCCACTAAAATGGCACAAAGGGGAAGGGGGGGTTCAATTTCAGTAAGCTGCATATATATGTGATTACTGCAGCTATACTCAAGGTGTGGCAGGAATTTACCTGTGTGTATTAAAGTGAAATTGAGCATCAAGTCTCAATCATCCGTTGCCATGAATTCCATTTCTACACAGAACATCCTTGCCGCCCTGAACCTGGGGGAAATAACACATACTTCATAGATAAGCAATTCTATTATGCCTTGAATTTCAAATTGCGGAGACTAAGCTGTCTAATTTAACTGTTATTGGGGTGTCTACCTTGTTCAATAGATAAGCAATACTATTAGGCCTTGATTCTCAAATTAGGGTGAATAAGTTATTTTTACTGTTATTGAGGTGTCCACCTTATTTCATAAACAATTCCATTAGGCCTTGATTCTCAAAATGGGGTGAATAAGTGTCACGCGCAGGTGTGGGGGGCAAAACCAAACCAAGCATAGGAGGGAAAGGAGATTAGGCCTAGAAACTAAGGAAGGAAGATGGACACCTCCTACAGGAAACCCTGGCTCAATTCCTGTCTATCTACCAGTATGAACAGGCCTCAAATGTAGGCAAGTTCATACCCAGGAACCTAAACACAAAACTGACCCTATAGGACCCTGGAACTAATGACAGGAATGAGTCTACCTGTTCCTCCAAAAGGAAGGACGAACAGGAGTCTCCCTAAGGCCTAATAACAAAACACACAGAAGGGAAAAGGAAACTTATCTTTCAGTGAAGAAATGGAGGCTCCAGGATGTCAGCTGAAAACCAAACTGCTGCACACCACAACAACAAGTGAAACTATAAACCGCAAGGAATAGTGGGAGGAGAAGCAATAAATAGTGGAGGGACAATTACCACACCAGGAACACCTGAGGGAAAAGGGTGTGGTAAATTCCAACAACAAAAAGGGAAAACATGTCAGATTATACCACGTGTTGCCAATCTGACAGACCTCCTGTTATCTGTCATAGGAATGTCTATGACAGTACCCCCCCCTTCTACGGGTGACCTCTGGGCACCCCGGACCAACTTTTTCCGGATGAGACCTGTGAAAAGCTTTCACCAAACGACTGGCATTCACGTCAGATGCCGATACTCACGTCCTCTCTTCTGGTCCATAAACCTTCCAGTGAACAAGATATTGAAGAGTTCTACGAAGAACTTGAGAGTCAATAATCTTGGCGATCTGGAATTCCAAACTGCCGTCCACCATGACAGGCGCGGGTGGCAAGGTAAATGGCTCCAAAGGTTCAACATATCTCTTTAACAAAGATCTGTGAAATACATTATGAATTTTCAGGGCCTGAGGAAGTTCAAGACGAAATGCTACAGGATTAATAATGGCAGTGATCTTATATGGACCAATAAATCTTGGACCCAACTTCCAAGAAGAAACTTTCAACTTAATGTTTCTTGTGGACAGCCACACAGAATCACCCACTATTAGGTCCGGACCATTCATACGTTTCCTGCCAGCCACACGTTTGTACATGTTGCCCATATTTAACAAGTTACTTAGAATTTTCCGCCATATAGATGACAATGATGACGTAAAACGTTCTTCCTCAGGGATACCAGAGGTATCTGAACCAGAAAAAGTGCCAAACTGCGGGTGAAACCCATATGCACCAAAAAACGGGGACTTGCCAGTGGACTCCTTTCTACGATTGTTTATGGCAAACTCCGCCAGAGACAAAAAGGAGGACCACTCCTCCTGATTCTCAGAGACAAAACATCTCAAGTAAGTCTCCAGATTCTGATTAGTACACTCTATCTGTCCATTTGTTTGAGGGTGAAAAGCAGAGGAAAAAGACAGTTGTACCCCAAGCCGAGTACAGAACACCTTCCAGCATCTGGACACAAACTGAGTCCCACGATCAGAGACTACGTCAGTAGGAATGCCGTGAAGTTTCACAATGTTGTCAACAAACACTTGTGCAAGGGTTTTAGCATTAGGGAGTCCGGGCAATGCAATAAAGTGCGCCATTTTACTAAACCGATCTACAACCACCAGAATAACTGTCTTTGCAGACGGATTAGGCAGGTCAGTGATAAAGTCCATAGACAAGTGAGTCCATGGTCTGGATGGGATGGGCAACGGGAGTAGGGGTCCAGAAGGTCGAGCATGTGTCACCTTAGCGTGTGCACAGACACTACAGGCCGACACATAGTCCACAACACACTTACGCAGCCCTGGCCACCAGAATCTACGAGAGATGAGGTCGACAGTGGATTTACTCCCAGAGTGTCCCGCAAGCACCGTACAGTGATGTTCCTCAAACCCCTTATGACGCAATTCTGATGGAACAAACAATTTCCCAGGGAGGCAAGACTCCGGTGCAGCTCCCTGGGCCTCAAACACCTTGGCCTCAAGATCAGGGTAAAGAGCAGATATCACCACCCCTTCAGACAGTATAGGGCTCGGATCTTCAAAATCACCATCTCCGGGAAAACTACGTGACAAGGCATCCGCCTTGACATTCTTAATCCCAGGATGATATGTGACAATGAAACTGAATCTGGTGAAGAACAAAGACCATCTGGCCTGCCTCAGGTTAAGTCATTTTGCCGACTCAAGGTAAGCCAGGTTTTTGTGATCTGCGAATACCGTCATTGGGTGAATCGCCCCTTCCAACCAATGACGCCATTCCTCAAAAGCCAACTTAATGACCAGTAACTCTCTGTTACCCACATCGTAATTTCTCTCCGCAGCAGAGTTTTTTCGAGAAAAAAAAGGCACATGGGCGCCATTTACCTGGTGACGGACCCTGTGACAAAACTGCTCCTACCCCTACCTCGGATGCATCAACCTCCACAATGAAAGGTTGTGACACATCTGGCTGCACCAAAATAGGGGCAGAAGAGAAGCACTCCTTCACAGCGGAAAAGGCTTGCAATGCTTCATCAGACCACACTGAGACATCCGTCCCTTTCCTAGTCATGTCAGTTAAGGGTTTAACTATTGTCAAATAGTTCTTAATAAACTTTCGGTAATAGTTGGTGAACCCAAAAACCGCATAAGAGCCTTCAAATTTTCAGGTCGATCCCAGTCCAATACAGCACGGACTTTCTCTGGATCCATTCGAAAACCTGAAGATGACAGCAGGTATCCTAAGAATTGCACCTCTTGTACAGCAAAAACACATTTCTCTAATTTTGTGTACAATTTGTTATCTCTTAAGATCTGCAACACCTGTCTAACGTGATTCTGATGTGTCACCATATGTGGAGAATAGATTAGTATGTCATCCAAATACACGACTACAAACCTCCCCACAAGGTGATGAAAAATGTCATTAACAAAATGCTGGAAGACAGCAGGAGTATCTCCCCCTAACTGCATGGGTTCGTCCCCAGACATCAACCCAGGAGTATCTTCCCCCGAAGTGTCATAGGAAGACAATACACTATGTGATAGTACGTCCTCAGAGCGGGGGCCCCTAGATCTCTCTCTCAGGCATCTATCCATGCGTACAGCAATAGACATAGCGGCTTCCAAAGCCAAACTGACTACGGAGAGCCGGATCGTTCCATTCGGTATCCGTAGCCCACCTCCGAAACTCAGCGCAATAGATCTCAACAGAGCGCTCACCCTGACGAAGGTCACGTAACTTGGTCTCGGCCAGGGAGATGCGATCCGGGTCATCATAGATAAGCCCCAAAGCATTGAAAAATTCATCCACCGACTAGAGAGACTGCGATATGGTCGGCAGACAAAAGGCCCATGACTGTGCATCTCCCTTGAGCAACGAAATCACTACACCAATTCTCTGTTCCTAATTACCAGATGAATGTGGACGCAACCTAAAGTACAATTTGCACTAATTCCTGAACAAAATAATGTTATCACATCCCCCAGAGAATCTATCTGGAACAGTGACTTTAGGCTCAAAACAGGCCTGGCAACCACCACCCCCGGGACCAACAGCCTGTGGTATCTGAATGTGGGTGATAGTCGTGGGGAGGTCAGCTACCTCCAAAGACAGCCCCTGCAGCTGCCCGGCGAGTACAGCAATAGGATCCATGGCTGTACAGATACAAACAACAAAGTTACGGTAATTGGCGGTTTATAATGTCACGCGCAGGTGTGGGGGGGGGGACCAAACCAAGCGTAGGAGGAAAGAGAAAGGAGATTAGGCCTAGAAACTAAGGAAGGAAGATGGACACCTCCTACAGGAAACCCTGGCTCAATTCCTGTCTATCTACCAGTATGAACAGGCCTCAAATGTAGGCAAGTTCATACACAGGAACCTAAACACAGAACTGACCCTATAGGATCCTGGAACTAATGACAGGAATGAGTCTACCTGTTCCTCCAAAAGGAAGGACGTACAGGAGTCTCCCTAAGGCCTAATAACAAAACACACAGAAGGGAAAAGGAAACATCTTTCAGTGAAGAAATGGAGGCTCCAGGATCTCAGCTGAACACCAAACTATTGCACACCACAACAACAACTGAAGCTATAAACCGCAAGGAATAGTGGGAGAAGAAGCAATAAATAGGGGAGGGACAATTACCACACCAGGAACACCCAAGGGAAATGGGTGTGGTAAATACCAACAAAAAAAAGGGAAAACATGTCAGATGATACCACGTGTTGCCAATCTGACAGACCTCCTGTTATTGGTCATTGGAATGTCCGTGATAATAAGCTGTGTAATTTAACTATAATTGGGGTGCCCACTTAATTTCATAGATAAGCAATTCTGTTATGCCTTGATTCTCAAATTTGGAGTGAATACGCTGTGTAATATAACTGCTACTGGGGTGTCCATCTTGTTTAATAGATAAGCAATGCCATTAGGCCTTGATTCTCAAATTGGGTTGAATAAGCTATGTTTACTGTTATTGGGGTGACCACCTTGTTTCATAGATAAGCAATTAGATAAGGCCTTGATTCTCAAATTGGGGTTAAAAAGCTTTCTCATTTAACTGTTATTGGGGTGTCCACATTGACATTGAATAACTTATTTACGTATACAGTTACTGCACAGTATGTCCAACAAAGAGGTGCCAGGGACCTCCAAAGGAATGGGCAGTGGCAAAAATGTTGCTGTAGCCAGAAGTAGCAGCAGAAAAGTGGTAGCAGCAGCTGCAGGAACAGGCCAGAGCTGCCGCCGTCATCCAGCGGTTGTGTTTTCACAACCAATCTCGGTGTCCTGGAATGGTTGACTAGGACTTCAACGTCATCTCGACTGACATCAGACGCCCACAGCCAGGAGCTGGTGAGTTCTTCTGACACCACACGTAGTTGGCTTGGCCCAGGAACAAACTCTGTGCCCTCACCTGTCCTGAACCTGCCTCTTTTCTTTCCTGCTCTGTCTGCCAGGCAAGTGAATTATGCCACCAGTTCTGCTCCACTTTTCAGTAAGAAAGATATTATTAAGGACAGTCAGCAGCTACTGCCCAGCCCAGATTTGAGAAGAGGTCTGCTACATCCTCCTGTAGGCATGCAAGTAGTAACGATGACAGTCACGTAGGAGCAGGAGCAAGCGTTCAGGGACGTGGCCAAGAGACTGGTTAGGGTGACAGAAGTGACAAGCAGATAGTGGATGATGATGTAGCAGTATTTTGCATCAAGATTTGATTATGATTTGCAAGCCAAAAGTAGGAGTGGGTCAAAAACACAGAAGACATGCATCACATGTCATCTCTGTTTTGGACCCACTTCCGTTTTTGCCTTACCAATACTGTTCAATTACTGAGCAAATACTGACTGGATGCTCAAAAGACAGAATTTTGTTTTTTGGGGATGTTCTTCTGATGGATCAGAAGAAGCGAAAAATAAGCAGTGAGCTCAACACAAGCTTACTGCTGACACCCTCTCCACTAATGGGGGCGCTACTTGTATCATTGGCTAACAGAACTGGTTCTTTAGCAATCTAGTAGAATCAGCCACATTCATTGAAACACAGTTTTTTAAACAATTCCCCTCAACTGTAAAGCGCTGCGGAATATGTTGGTGCTATATAAATAAAGATTATTAATAATCGCAATTCCTGACATTTAATCTTAGTACACATTTGTTCTCTCCAGTCAGTTAGGATCACTACTAGAATATTTCAAGGATGGGTAATATCAAAATAATACTACAGACAATTATTTATTTCATCTCTTTCATCACATTCCCAATAATGCAGAAATTTACATACACCAAATTGACTGTGCCTTTAACCCCTTCAGTACCGACACACATTTCACCATAAATCCCTGGACAATTTTTGCAAATCTGAGGTGTCACTTTATACGGTAATAACTCTGGAATGCATTTACTTATCCAAGCCATTCTGAGATTGTTTTTTCGTGACACATTGTACTTGTTAGTGATAAATTTGAGTCAATATGTTTTACCTTTATTTATAAAAAAAAATCCCAAATTTACAAATTTGAACATCTTAATTTCTCTGCTTTTAAGTTAGTTATTACTTTAGATTTCCCATATGTCTACTTAATGTTTAAATCTTTTGTAGATGACATTTTATTTTTAGGACATTAGAAGACTTAGAATTTTAGAAACAATTCTTAAAATTTTAAGAAAATTTCAAACATCCACTTTTTAAGGACCAGTTTAGTTATGAAGTCACTTTGTGGGGCTTACATAAGAGAAACCACCCATAAATGACCACATTTTAGAAACTACACCCTTCGAATTATTCAAAACTGATTTTACAGACTTTGTTAACCATTTAGGTGTTCCACAAGAATTGGAAAATGGATATGTATTTTCAGATTTCAGATTGATCTGATACGGCTATAATTATTTGCTATGTGTGATCTTGACTTTTCTATTGTCTCCTACCACCTACCACCCAGGTGGCACATGGATACCTGCTAGCATCATCTAATTTGGCATCACCCTCAATATGGCTAATGGTCAGTTGAAATGCTTGACATGGAACATTAGAGGCATGAATGATCATGTAAGGTGCACATTGATTTTACAGTCACTCAAGAGGTACCCAGATATTATTTGCCTCCAGGAGAGGCCCTTAACGGGTAGTAAATAGAGATGAGCGAGCATACTCGTCCGAGCTTGGTGCTCGTTCGAGTATTAAGGTACTCGTAAGTACTCGCTGCTCGCACGAGTATCTCGCCATGCTTGAGGAAATGGCAACTTCCGCATAGTGCTTTTTTGGCGCCTAAAAACTCAGCCAATCACAAGCCAGGAGAATCTGCGGTACACCCAGCATCACGTGGGGCCCTTACATGTCGATAGCAGGGGTTGGCTGGCCTGATCAGGTGACCCTGGAATATACTAGTGACTGGCCGCGGTGCTCGGCTCAGATGCTGTCTGGATGTCGTTAGGTATAGAGCTGCTGCGTATCAGAGAGAGTGTTAGGGCCTGCATTTAGTTCTCGGTTAGGCAGGAATCACCCACAAAGAACCCAACAGCCCTTCTAAGGGCTACAAGACATTTTTTTTTGTCTTTTTTATCTCCTGGCTTGGCTGGCTGGCTGGCACTAGTAGTGCAGCTATCGCCATATATAACCCCCTTTTTTTTAATGTTATATCTCAGTGATACAAATCCATTTCACACAGCAGTGTGGAACCATTCTGTGTGTCACAGTTCAGCTGTCCACTCACTCCAATCCGTATTTTCTGTCCAGGTGACACTTTCTGTACGTCACTTAATACAACCAAGTCTTTTGCTGCCTGTCACGTATATAGCTTGATCCCAAAAATCTCTGTGCGACATTTGTCTGGGTCGCAGTCTAAAAAGCCACCGTCAGTAGGGTGTCAGTTAGCTCTACGATAGTTTCTGCACGTCACGTTCCCAAAAAAACAAAACTCCAAAAAAAAATTTAAAAAAAATAGTTTTTTAGTTGTTTTAGCTCAGTGATACAAATCCATTTCACACAGCTGCGTGGAACCATTCTGTGTCACAGTTCATTACACTCACTCCTATCCGTATTTTCTGTCCAGGTGACACTTTTTGTACGTCACTTAATACAACCAAGTCTTTTGCTGCCTGTCACGTATATAGCTTGATCCCAAAAATCTCTGTGCGACATTTGTCTGGGTCGCAGTCTAAATAGCCATCGTCAGTCGGGTGTCATTTAGCTCTACGATAGTTTCTGCACGTCACGTTCCCAAAAAAACAAAACTCCAAAAAAAATTTTTTTTAAAAATAGTTTTTTAGTTGTTTTAGCTCAGTGATACAAATCCATTTCACACAGCTGCGTGGAACCATTCTGTGTGTCACAGTTCATTACACTCACTCCTATCCGTATTTTCTGTCCAGGTGACACTTTCTGTACGTCACTTAATACAACCAAGTCTTTTGCTGCCTGTCACGTATATAGCTTAATCCCAAAAATCTCTGTGCGACATTTGTCCGGGTCGCAGTCTAAATAGCCACCGTCAGTAGGGTGTCAGTTAGCTCTACGATAGTTTCTGCACGTCACGTTCCAAAAAAAACAAAACTACAAAAAAAAATTTTTTTTTTAAATAGTTTTTTTGTTGTTTTAGCTCAGTGATACAAATCCATTTCACACAGCTGCGTGGAACCATTCTGTGTGTCACAGTTCAGTACACTCACTCCAATCCGTATTTTCTGTCCAGGTGACACTTTCTGTACGTCACTTAATTAAACCACACTGAACAAGTTTGTGGGTTTCAGTACAGCAGGCCCATTTATTTTTTATTTTTTATATAATACACTTATATACAGAAAATGTTGAACCC
>ONZH01030762.1:0-12219 GCA_900303285.1 Rhinella marina | reverse complement strand
TTTTTTTTTTATTTTGTTTTTTTGGGAACGTGACGTGCAGGAACTATGGTAGAACTGACTGACACCCTGTTAACGGTGGCTATTTAGTCTGCGACCCAGACAAATGTCGCACAGAGAGTTTTCTGGATCAAGCTGTAGATGATATTGGTAGCAAATGACTTGGTTGTATTCTGTGACGTACAGAAAGTGTCACCTGGACAGATTATACGGATTGGAGCGAGTGTGCTGAACTGTGACACACAGAAAGGTTACACACAGCTGAGTAAAATGGATTTGTATCACTGAGCTAAAACAACTGAAAAAATAATTTATTTTTTTTATTTTGTTTTTTTGGGAACGTGACGTGCAAGAACTATGGTAGAACTGACTGACACCCTGTTAACGGTGGCTATTTAGTCTGCGACCCAAACAAATGTCGCACAGAGAGTTTTCTGGATCAAGCTGTAGATGATATTGATAGCAAATGACTTGGTTGTATTCTGTGACGTACAGAAAGTGTCACCTGGACAGATTATACGGATTGGAGCGAGTGTGCTGAACTGTGACACACAGAAAGGTTACACGCAGCTGAGTAAAATGGATTTGTATCACTGAGCTAAAACTGAAAAAATAATTTTATTTTTATATTTTGTTTTTTGTGAACGTGACATGCAAGAACTATGGTAGAACTGACTGACACCCTGTTAACGGTGGCTATTTAGTCTGCGACCCAGACAAATGTTGCACAGAGAGTTTTCTGGATCAAGCTGTAGATGATATTGGTAGCAAATGACTTGGTTGTATTCTGTGACGTACAGAAAGTGTCACCTGGACAGTATATATACGGATGGGAGCTAGTGTGCTGAACTGTGACACACAGAAAGGTTACACGCAGCTGAGTAAAATGGATTTGTATCACTGAGCTAAAACAACTGAAAAAATAATTTTTTTATATTTGTTTTTTATATTTTTTAAAAATTTTGTTTTTTTGGGAACGTGATGTGCAGGAACTATGGTAGAACTGACTGACACCCTGTTAACAGTGGCTATTTAGTCTGCGACCCAGACAAATGTCGCACAGAGAATTTTCTGGATCAAGCTGTAGATGATATTGGTAGCAAATGACTTGGTTGTATTCTGTGACATACAGAAAGTGTCACCTGGACAGATTATACGGATTGGAGCGAGTGTGCTGAACTGTGACACACAGAAAGGTTACACACAGCTGAGTAAAATGGATTTGTATCACTGAGCTAAAACAACTGAAAAAATATTTATTTTTTTTATTTTGTTTTTTTGGGAACGTGACGTGCAAGAACTATGGTAGAACTGACTGACACCCTGTTAACGGTGGCTATTTAGTCTGCGACCCAAACAAATGTCGCACAGAGAGTTTTCTGGATCAAGCTGTAGATGATATTGATAGCAAATGACTTTGTTGTATTCTGTGACGTACAGAAAGTGTCACCTGGACAGATTATACGGATTGGAGCGAGTGTGCTGAACTGTGACACACAGAAAAGTTACACGCAGCTGAGTAAAATGGATTTGTATCACTGAGCTAAAACTGAAAAAATAATTTTTATTTTTATATTTTGTTTTTTGTGAACGTGACATGCAAGAACTATGGTAGAACTGACTGACACCCTGTTAACGGTGGCTATTTAGTCTGCGACCCAGACAAATGTTGCACAGAGAGTTTTCTGGATCAAGCTGTAGATGATATTGGTAGCAAATGACTTGGTTGTATTCTGTGACGTACAGAAAGTGTCACCTGGACAGTATATATACGGATGGGAGCTAGTGTGCTGAACTGTGACACACAGAAAGGTTACACGCAGCTGAGTAAAATGGATTTGTATCACTGAGCTAAAACAACTGAAAAAATAATTTTTTTTATATTTGTTTTTTTATATTTTTTTAAAAATTTTGTTTTTTTGGGAACGTGATGTGCAGGAACTATGGTAGAACTGACTGACACCCTGTTAACAGTGGCTATTTAGTCTGCGACCCAGACAAATGTCGCACAGAGAATTTTCTGGATCAAGCTGTAGATGATATTGGTAGCAAATGACTTGGTTGTATTCTGTGACGTACAGAAAGTGTCACCTGGACAGTATATATGGATTGGAGTGAGTGTGCTGAACTGTGACACACAGAATGGTTCCACACTGCTGTGTGCAATGGATTTGTATCACTGAGATAGAACAATAAAAAAAAACAGGGTTAGATATGGCGATAGCTGCACTACTAGTGCCAGCCAGCCAGCCAAGCCAGGAGACAAAAAAAAATTTCTTCTAGCCCTTAGAAGGGCTGTTGGGTTCTTTGTGGGTGATTCCTGCCTAACAGAGAACTAAATGAAGGCCCTAACACTGTCCCTGAAAGGCAGCAGCTCTATCCCTAACGACATCCAGACGGCATCTGAGCCGAGCGCCGCGGCCAGTCACTAGTATATTCCAGGGTCACCTGATCAGGCCAGCCAACCCCTGCTATCGACATATAAGGGCCCCACGTGATGCTGGGTGTACCGTAGAGTCTCCTGGCTTGTGATTGGCTGTGTTTATAGGCGCCAAAAAAGCACGATGCGGAAGTTGCCATTTCCTCGAGTATGGCGAGATACTCGTCCGAGCAGCGGGCACTTACGAGTACCCTAATACTCGAACGAGCACCAAGCTCGGACGAGTATGCTCGCTCATCTCTACAAGTGAGTCAACCAGTATGCACCAACTTGCGAATGTGAAAAAGAGACCTGAGAACAGAGTTCAGTCGAGACATGCTTGAATCTGATCGAGAGCATGTCCAGAAGGATTCAAGTAGTATTGAAAGCCAAAGGTGCATTTACAAAATAATAAAAATTAAAATTTAGAATTTAAGCAAAACAGAAACAATGCAATTACATGAGAAGAATCTGCATAACTAATCATATGCTAAATAGTTGCAAGTCCAGTTTATGTATGAGATAGTCAAGATTGTCTATAAAATGATGGTAGTCTCACGTTCAAAGCTGTAGTAGATGGTGAGATATGGAGCCTGAAATCAAAAGTTCAAAACATTGTTACCCTTTTGCTCCTCAGTGTGTGTAAAAAGGCATAACCAGGACAGATTTGTGTCCACTGATAGAAAACAATTAAGGTCTCTAGTGAATGACAGAAAGCAAGGATCTTAAAAGCTATGAATTTTATAGAGAAAGTATATTACAACATTGTATGACTTTTCATTACCCAATGAATAAGCTTTATCTGCTGACAAATATCTAAGACTGATGTTGTATAAGCAGTAGTTTTGTAGTATGACATCTTATATAAGAACCTATAAATGTTTCTTTGGAAATCAGCTTGGAAGTGCTTTCAGCACAGAATATCAATCTGCTGGTTGGATTTTAGCTGCAAGCAAGAGAGATAAAATATAATATGGCCAATTTTTCTCAGCTATAAATCAAATTAACTTTTTTTCTCCTGGCCTGTTACTTGTGATTGTTCTGCACAGCCTGTCTTATTGTGATGATAGCAGTGCAGTGTGTTGAACTCCAATACCATCTGTTGCTCTCTTGCTGGAAAACATCATAATAAGGCTCCTTTTCACTCCACGTTTTAAAATTAATATTTTTTGTAATTTCTTTTTTTTTTTAAATGTATACTCAACTTCACACAAAATTGTCCTTAACTGTATGGCAAATGGTTGCAGATATCTACCATTACCATAAGCCAATGTAAGCAAAGAGGATGAGGCCTCAATGTTCTTATACAGTGCCTTGAAAAAGTATTCATACCCCTTGAACTTTTCCAAATTTTTTCACATTACACTGACAACTAAGTGATTAAATATAAGATAACACAAAGAAATCACATACAGAATAATAAAGAGTAAATATACATCACTACTAGAGATGAGCGAGCAGTGCTCGTTACGAGCACTGTAACGCTTGGGTCCCGTCTGCAATGCCCGTAGGCATTGCGGATCCGTCCTCATATGCATGTAAGTCAATGAGGACGGATCGTTTGGTATGACACTCATACCAAACGGTTCCATCCTCACCCGTCTTAAAGTCAGTGGGGACGGAACCGTTTGGTATGAGTGTCATACCAAACGATCCGTCCTCATTGACTTACATGCATATGAGGACAGATCCGCAATGCCTATGGGCATTGCAGACGGGACCCAAGCGTTACAGTGCTCGTAACGAGCACTGCTCGCTCATCTCTAATCACTACCCTAAATGTGGTGGAGACTCCGCCGATCATGCTATAACCCATGGCTGTCTACCCCTGTTATAACACATGATTGACACCCCAGGGTGTACAAAAGAAATAGGGCAATCATACTCACATCCTATGTAGATGGAGGCCTGGTGGGGTCTGCTGAGACAACGTGGGTAGCAGAGTTTTAACCTGTTAGCCCTTCATCCAGTGTGCATCACGCATTTCTCTGAGATTACTCAGGAATGTGGTCTATAGCAGAATTGGAGGATGGGTTTCTCTCTCTAACCCATTTCATTACAAGGGAAACTTAGAAACTATTATACAAAGTATTAAACAGAATTAAAGGTGATAACCAATCAGTCACTTAAAATACCCTTACAATACAAGCTTAAATGTATTTTTTGGGATATTACTGTATGTGATAGACCAACACAAAGTAGCCAGTATGTGTGAAGTGAAAATAAAATGATACATGGTTTTCAAAATTTTTAATAAATAGGAATCTGGAAAGTGTGGTGTGCATTTGTATTCAGCCCACCTGTAGACAATACTTTGTAGGACCACCTTTCCCTACAATTACAGCTGAAGGTCTTTTGGAGTATGTCTCTACCAGCTTTACACATCTAGAGGCTGAAATGTTTGCCCATTCTTCTTTGCAAAATAGCTCAAACTCAGTCACATAAGATCCCAATAAAATGCATTTAAGTTTGTTGTTGTAATGTGAAAAATTGTGGAAAAGTTCAAGGGTTATGAAAATGAAGGCTGCCATATCATGCATCTGTACAGCACTGAATTCTCTCATAGAAGCATTGCTTTATAGAATATCTCTGTAATAGAGCATCTGGTGGAGAATGTTTTCTTGTGTTGTACAGATTCATGATACAGCCGTATGCAAAAGGACTAACACTAAAAAATTACACACAAAGTAAAAGATGAAGAAAAGGTATAACAATAGATGGATGGTTACTTTAACATATTATTTTAATCTTCTATTTTTCAAGTTAAAGGGGTTATTCCATGACTAATGTAAAAAATGAAAATCAGACATCATATAATACATGACAAGCTTTTTCCAACGAAGCTTTAACCAGCCCTGTACCTCACATGGACCCAGAGATCTCCCCATTCATTGGGAGTGTATTTACTGCAGGAGCTAATGGGGCGTGTCCATGCTGTCCCTATCACAGCTCAGGAGGCAGTTAAAGGATGAAACTGAGCATGTGCAGGCATTTCAGTGAGCAGGTCAAAGAAATCAGAAAAAAACAAACAGCAGGTGGCGCTATACAGATACATTTTATTGAATAACTCAGTGGCTATGCTAAGTTTCTAATTACATGCAATTACAAAAGTACTCAGATTCAGGTGCTGGTTTGAAAACTGTAGTATATTTTTTAAATATATGTAAGGCTCTTTTCACACTGCAGGTTTTGTGTCTGTTAACTGTATGTGTTGGGTAAGTTCCCAGAATTTCTGTTAAATGGATTTACAGGCCCCCATTACACCGACAGACCTGTGTTCTTTTGACCTCCATTTGACAGCTTCTGGAGGAATGTCCTAGCCACATAGAGTAGTGCAGCAGATTGTGATTTTCCATGTAGGTGAATCTGGTCAAAAAAGTGTACAGGACATGCAGTGAGCCGACGGCCCACTGCATAAAGGGTTAATGTGATGTTATTATGCACTGTACACCTCTAAGGCTGTGTGTGGAGTAGGGTTTTAACTGGTCAGCTAGCCCCATAGTAACAAGTGCTAGCTGTACTTTAGTTTAAAAGTTCCTGTTTGAACCTTCTAGCCAACGGCCTCAGTAAAGTACAGAGTAGTGTTTGCACAGTCCTTATCATTGTGTGCACCAACACCTCCATTGCTACAGTACCACATTGCCTTGCACAGCACCGGGACCCTACATTGTACCCCAAAGACACACCTACATCAAGGGTACCCTGAACAACCACCAGTCAAGAGAAACCCCAATACCAGGGTGTTCCCCCTTCCTGTCTCTGCATGGCCCAAGTAGTGTCATGTGAGGACTGCCACCATGAGTACTACTACTCTTACCATTTCTGCCAATGTCCACCTCCTCTCCCCTTCCTGATTCCACTGTATTCACATTTTTATTTTACCTTGGGCACCTATGGGGGATGGGTGCTGCTCAGTAGCATCTGTTTTATGGCTTTCATGATGCATATAGTAAACTGACTCAAAACTTGCAGTCTGAAAAGAGCCTAAAAATACTCATCCACTCCAATAAATGAATAAGACTGAACTAATAAGTTAAAGGAGCAGCAGGCAAGCAGAGATTCCTGATATAGGCATCCCACTGGCTCCTCTTAGGGTCTTTAGTAGTGTGCACCCAAGGCTTCTATTGGGCAACCAGTAGCACATTCGTTTAGTGGATGTCATCCATCCCCCATATGCTCCTGTGTTAAAAAATAACATATACCGGGCAGTAAATGTTTTTTACTGGATGCTTCTGTATGATATAGTACAGACTCCTGTGCTATGCAATAAAATAACCAGAAACTCTAGCAGGTACTGCCAAACGGAGGTATTGGAGTAGTTGGCCTCCATTGGTGTAATGAGGTTCTGTGAATCTACTGTGAACTTTAGGGGGCAAAAAGACTCCTATATGGGTAAAGAAATATTTTTGCTGAAAATGTGTACTTTTTTAGGTGGTTATTAATGGTACATACTCAGATTGGGTCACTGTAACTAGTGGGGTACCACAGGGGTCAGTATTGGGCCCTATTCTCTTCAATATATTTATTAATGATCTTGTAGAAGGCTTGCACAGTAAAATATCAATTTTTGCAGATGACACTAAACTGTGTAAAGTAATTAACACAGAAGAGGACAGTACACTGCTACAGATGGATCTGGATAGACTGGAGGCTTGTGCAGAGAAGTGGCAGATGAGGTTTAACACTGACAAATGTAAGGTTATGCATATGGGAAGGAATAATGCAAGTCACCAGTACATACTAAATGGTAAAACATTGGGTAACTCTGACATGGAAAAGGACCTAGGAATTTTAGTGAACAGCAAACTAAGCTGCAGAAACCAGTGTCAGACAGCTGCTGCCAAGGCCAATAAGATAATGGGTTGCATCAAAAGGGGCATAGATGCCCGTGATGAGAACATAGTCCTGCCACTTTACAAATCACTAGTCAGACCACACATGGAGTACTGTGTACAGTTCTGGGCTCCTGTGAACAAGGCAGACATAGCAGAGCTGAAGAGGGTTCAGAGGAGGGCAACTAAAGTCATAGCTGGAATGGGTGGACTACAGTACCCAGAAAGATTATCAAAATTAGGGTTATTCACTTTAGAAAAAAGACGACTGAGGGGAGATCTAATAACTATGTATAAATATATCAGGGGTCAGTACCAGAGATCTCTCCCATGATCTCTTTATCCCAAGGACAGTGACCATGACGAGGGGACATCCTCTGCGCCTGGAGGAAAGAAGGTTTGTTCACAAAAATAGAAGAGGATTCTTTACGGTAAGAGCAGTGAGACTATGGAACTCTCTGCCCGAGGAGGTGGTGATGGTAAGTTCAGTAAAAGAGTTCAAGAGGGGCCTGGATGTATTTCTGGAGGGTAATAATATTACAGGTTATAGTTACTAAATATGGGTTTTTGTTGATCCAGGGAGTAATTCTGATTGCCTGATTGGAGTCGGGAAGGCTTCTACCTCACAGGGGTTTTTTGCCTTCCTCTGGATCAACTTGTAGGAAAACAGGTCGAACTGGATGGACAGATGTCTTTTTTTCGGCCTTATAAACTATGTTACTATGTTACTATGTAAAAGTAAACCTGAATCTGAAGATTCAATGTTTTGCAGGGTAATAATGATAAAGGGAGGGTTACAATCGCGTACAATTGTTTAAACGGATCTGACCATTCTCTTTCATGTTTGGATAAGTACTGATGTAGGCATTGTTGCTTTTACTTGCATCAACGCAACAAGAAAACATTACAGTAATACAACAGATTGCGTTAAAGTGAATCTCCTGGAGTCAGAATAATGTTGGCTACATCTTTATTTGATAACAAATAGGAAAAGGATCTTTTGAAGACAGTGCCTGCTGGTTTAAAAGAGCTATTTGCTTCAGGCCTGGTGAGAAAACTCCTAATATCTCTATTGAAATTGGCTAAGTCAAAGCGAGACTCAAGATTTCTGTTTGTGCAGTAATGGTTACATAGTTACATGGTGGAAAAAGACACAAGTCGATCAATTTTAACCTTTCTCAGATCAATTATACAACATTCACTGTTAGATTAATTATAATCATCAATGCTGTTGCTATTAGATAAGCATCTAGCCTGGTGGTATAGTATCTGCCATTACTAATTCTTGGGTGGGGGAAGCATGCACATTTTAACTACTCTAAAGACTGTATTACATTTAGAATCCTACAGGCAATTGTCAGGAAGGAAACGTTGGTTCCTGGCAATCGCCTGCTCGGTAGAGGAGGAGACTACTGTTATTATATGCAGAGATCTCCTCCACAGCCATCGGTTGTCCCCATCCTGTCTAGTTGTTTGTCAGAAGCAGATCATAATTATAGTGCTAGCAAATCGTGATCTTTAAGCATGCTAAAAAATCACGATTGCCAGATAATCAGGTAATCGGCGGCAGTATTAGACTGCCAGATAAACGCTAATTACTACGAACGCTCGTTAGCGATCCGCTGGCAGACAATCTGTCAGTGTAATACAGCCCTAACTGTAAAGAATCCTTTCCTGTATTGATTTCTAAATCCTGACCACACATATATTTGTAAATGTAAATGAGATTGTATATTTGCATATGTAAATGAAATAAGCCTTTTATTAAAAGAGACACCTTCCATCCCATTTAATAATCTGGTCACCGCTTTTGAACCCCCTATAACTTTCCTGTATAGTATATGGAGCCCAAAACTGAATCCTATATTCAAGATGTGGTCTTAAAGGAGATTTATAAAGGGTTAGTATTACTTTGGAATCATGAGTTTTTATCTCTTTTTATACACAGTAAAATCCTATTTGCTTTTGTAGCTGTTGTCTGACATGGAGTACTGCTGCCTAGCTAACTTGTAACCAGAAAACCCAAGTCCTTTTCTTGATCTGTTGTCCCCAGTTTTGCAGCCATACAATTACTGTGGCCTAGGTGCATTACATGACATTTATAAATCATTAATCTGCCACATTCATATCCATGCCTATATAGATAATATTTGACAATCAAGCTGTAGCTATACAGTTTTGTGTCATTGGCAAAAACTGACACATTACTCTTAATCCTGTCGACTAGTTCATTAGTAGAGATGAGCGAGTAGTGAAATATTCGAAATTTCGAAATTCGATTCGAATAGACCGCGAAATTCGACTATTCGACCAGATATCGAATCCCATTAAAGTCTATGGGAAAAAAATGCTCGCCACTTGGAAATCTCAATTCGACCACTTGGAGGTCACCAAGTCCACCCTGGAACCTCAGAAAAGGATGCCAACACTGCTGGAATGCAACTGGGACAGCAGGGGAAGCATGTCTGGGTGCATATAACGCGCCCAAGTCGCACTATTACGCCACTATCACAGCCTCTCAACAATACACTCCAAACACAATATAACCTCTCTGTAAAGTGAGACCATACAAGGAAACCTTCTTTCCTCTACATTGCCATGGACCCCAAGCCAAACTAGACAAAAAAGAAGATGAAATTCTGCACCCCTTAAAATCACGTTGCCTATGACAACCACAGATGGCATAGGCAAGGGGGAAAGCAAATAGACCCCACCCCTAATTGTCATTGTGTGTGTGTGTGTGAAATGTGGTCAGACATGTCTTCTTTAAAATGTAAAAACAACTCAAACACATGCAGAAGCCTTAAAATGCCCAAATTGTTGGCGCTAGAGATGTCAGTGACCCGACCTGGCCCAGTGTCATGTCTAGCAGGTAAAGCAGTGGGGATGTTGAGGGATGCGTAGGACCGCAAAAGGCAGGAAGAGGCCGTGGGCTGGCCAGAGGCTCATGGAAAATTTTGTGGAGGCCCAAGAGGTGAGACGTCTTAAAAATTGTGTGGAGGCTAAGAGGTGAGACCTCTTTTGTGGAGGCCCAAAGTGAACCTCTTAAAGATTTGTGGAGGCCCAAGAGGTGAGACCTCTTAAAAATTATGTGGAGGCCCAAGAGGTGAGACCTGTTAAAAATTATGTGGAGGCCCAAGAGGTGAGACCTCTTAAACATTTTGTGGAGGCCCAAGAGGTGAGACCTCTTAAAAATTATGTGGAGGCCCAAGAGGTGAGACCTCTTAAAAATTATGTGGAGGCCCAAGAGGTGAGACCTGTTAAAAATTATGTGGAGGCCCAAGAGGTGAGACCTCTTAAAACATTTTGTGGAGGCCCAAGAGGTGAGACCTCTTAAAAATTATGTGGAGGCCCAAGAGGTGAGACCTCTTAAAATTTTGTGGAGGCCCAAGAGGTGAGACCTCTTAAAGATTTTGTGGAGGCCCAAGAGGTGAGACCTCTTAAAAGATTTTGTGGAGGCCCAAGAGGTGAGACCTCTTAAAATTTTGTGGAGGCCCAAGAGGTGAGACCTCTTAAAATTTTGTGGAGGCCCAAGAGGTGAGACCTCTTAAAAATTTGTGGAGGCCCAAGAGGTGAGCCCAGCCCAAGAGGTGAGACCTCTTAAAATTTGTGGAGGCCCAAGAGGTGAGACCTCTTAAAATTTTGTGGAGGCCCAAGAGGTGAGACCTCTTAAAAATTTTGTGGAGGCCCAAGAGGTGAGACCTCTTAAAGATTTTGTGGAGGCCCAAGAGGTGAGACCTCTTAAAGATTTTGTGGAGGCCCAAGAGGTGAGACCTCTTAAACATTTTGTGGAGGCCCAAGAGGTGAGACCTCTTAAACATTTTGTGGAGGCCCAAGAGGTGAGACCTCTTAAAATTTTGTGGAGGCCCAAGAGGTGAGACCTCTTAAAGATTTTGTGGAGGCCCAAGAGGTGAGACCTCTTAAAATTTGTGGAGGCCCAAGAGGTGAGACCTGTTAAAAATTATGTGGAGGCCCAAGAGGTGAGACCTCTTAAACATTTTGTGAGGCCCAAGAGGTGAGACCTCTTAAAAATTATGTGGAGGCCCAAGAGGTGAGCCATAAATATATACATTTTTCTTATTTACGGAGCAATTCTACGGCGGTTAAGGAGGAGGAGGAGGAGGTGGAGGAGGAAATGGCACTTCATACAGATGGCACTTCACTTTTTGGCTGCTTTCCACTGTTAACCTCTTAAACCTTTTGTGGAGGCCCAAAAGGTGAGACCTGTTAAAAATTATGTGGAGGCCCAAGAGGTGAGACCTGTTAAACATTATGTGGAGGCCCAAGAGGTGAGCCATAAATATATACATTTTTCTTATTTACGGAGCAATTCTACGGCGGTTGAGGAGGAGGAGGAGGTGGAGGAGGAAATGGCACTTCATACAGATGGCACTTCACTTTTGGCTGCTTTCCACTGTTAACCTCTTAAACCTTTTGTGGAGGCCCAAAGAGGTGAGACCTGTTAAAAATTATGTGGAGGCCCAAGAGGTGAGACCTGTTAAACATTTTGTGGAGGCCCAAGAGGTGAGACCTGTTAAACATTTTGTGGAGGCCCAAGAGGTGAGACCTGTTAAACATTTTGTGGAGGCCCAAGAGGTGAGACCTGTTAAACATTTTGTGGAGGCCCAAGAGGTGAGACCCGTTAAAAATTATGTGGAGGCCCAAGAGGTGAGACCTCTTAAACATTTTGTGGCAGGCCCAAGAGGTGAGACCGTGTTAAAAATTATGTGGAGGCCCAAGAGGTGAGACCTGTTAAAAACCTGTTAAAAATTATGTGGAGGCCCAAGAGAGGCCCAAGAGGTGAGACCTCTTAAAAATTTTGTGGAGGCCCAAGAGGTGAGCCATAAATATATAATTTTTCTTATTTACGGAGCAATTCTACGGCGGTTAAGGAGGAGGAGGAGGAGGAGGAGGTGGAGGAGGAAATGGCACTTCATACAGATGGCACTTCACTTTTTGGCTGCTTTCCAC
>ONZH01030761.1:0-29480 GCA_900303285.1 Rhinella marina | reverse complement strand
GGGAGACTGCAGCTCCGCCCATTTCGGATGACGGACATAGTGTGAGGAGAGCTGTGCAGCGTGCGCTGCAGAAGATGACGGCCGATGACGACATTGAGGCCTACCTGTCTGTGTTCGAACGTGTTGCGGACCGAGAAAGGTTACCCGCCGCTGAGTGGGCCGAGGTACTGGCTCCTTACTTGACAGGTGAACCTCAGAAGGCGTACTACGACCTCAGCGAGCAAGAGGTTAAGGACTACTCTCGCCTCAAAGGTGAGATACTTGCCCGACTGGGGGTTACCGCTGCAGTCCATGCTTGAAGTGTCCGCAATTGGAGCTACAGCGTGGACAAGTCAGCAAGGTCCCAGATGTACGACCTGGTCCATTTGGCGAGGAAATGGCTGGAGCCCGACACCTCCACTCCGGCACAGATCCTTGAGAAGGTCGTAATGGATCGTTACCTCCATGCCCTTCCTGCGGACCTACAGCGCTGGGTGGGACAAGGTGACCCGCGGAATATCGATGGGATGGTGAGCCTAGTCGAGAGGTACCAGACGACCGTGGAGTACCTCCAGGAGTTGCCCACAGTGCCCATGCCGTCCCGAAGCACCAATCCGGTGCCAACAAGGGGTAAGAAGATGCCGTCTTTTGGGGGTGCTGTCGGTGAGAGGGGGCAAATGAGGGGTGATGGGCAAGGTGGCTCTAAGGGTGACTCCCTGCCCAGGAGACCTGGGCCTCTCTGGTGTTGGAGATGCCATGAGCTGGGACACGTGGCTGCCCATTGCCCTCTCACCGACGAGCCCATGGAGTGTGGCGTGAGTCGGCGCCAATCCCTATTTGCGGAGCCATCTTGTGTTGCCTGGCCAGGACTTGAGACTGACCCACAAGTCTGCGACCTGAAAATCAATGACTTCCCAGTCAAGGCCTTGCTAGACTCAGGAAGCCTTGTGACTTTGGTGCATGCCAGCCTGGTGCCTGGGGACTTGGTGTCGGAAAAACACATGAGTGTGGTGTGTATCCATGGCGACACCAAAGTTTACCCCATAGAGCTGGCTAAGGTCGGGACTGAACTTGGCACCGTCCATTATGATGTGGGCGTGGTAAAAAACCTCATGCATGAGATTATATTAGGACGTGACTTCCCATTGTTTTGGGCTTTGTGGGGGCAAAGAAAGGTCCCCGAAAGGAAGGTGGGTCCTCAAAAGGTCAATGCGTTACCCCCTGTAATTGAGGAAAATGTGCAGGATGCATTTGATGCCCTTCCTTTGCAGGTCCTGGCTGGAGAGGAGGAGGAGGCTCCTCCCACGGAACAAAATATTCCAGACCTAGAGGTGTCTAGGGGTAATTTTGGGACTGCACAGCTGCAGGATACCACTCTCAAAATTGCGAGAGAAAGTGTTACTGTGGTTAATGGGGTACCAGAGGAACCAGAAGCTGAGAAAAGGTTTCCACACTTTTCTACCTCTAATGATCTCTTCTATAGAGTCACTAAAATTAATGACGAGGTTGTGGAACAGCTTCTGGTACCTAAGCCGTACCGGCGTCAGGTGCTTGACATGGCACATAGTCATGCTCTTGGGGGACACTTGGGGACTGACAAAATGCAGGAGAGAGTCCTCCAGCGGTTTTATTGGCCTGCGGTGTATGGTGACATTAAGAAGTTCTGTGAGTCATGTCCCACACATCAGCTTAGCGCCCCAGTGTCTCATTTCCGCAGTCCCTTGGTTTCGCTCCCTATTATAGAGGTGCCGTTTGAGCGCATTGCTATGGATTTGGTGGGCCCTGTGGTAAAGTCGGCTCGAGGACACCAGTACATTTTGATTGTCCTGGATTATGTGACCCGCTATCCAGAGGCTGTGCCCTTAAGAAACGCCACCTCTAAAGCAATTGCCCGGGAGCTATTTTTTATGTTTTCCAGGACTGGGATTCCCAAAGAGATCCTGACAGACCAAGGTACACCCTTTATGTCAAAGGTGATGAAGGAGTTGTGCAAACTCTTTAAAATCTCACATATACGTACCTCGGTTTACCATCCTCAAACCGACGGACTCGTGGAGCGGTTTAATAAAACATTGAAACATATGTTAAAGAAAGTGGTGGGAAAAGATGGTCATGACTGGGATAATTTGTTACCCTACCTGTTTGCTATTAGGGAAGTGCCCCAAGCATCCACGGGGTTCTCTCCTTTTGAGTTGGTCTATGGGCGTCACCCAAGAGGTCTACTCGATATTGCAAAGGAGACGTGGGAAAGTGAGTCTACCCCATACAGAAGTGTTATCGAGCATGTAGCTCAAATGCAGGACCATATAGCCACGGTAATGCCCTTAGTAAGGGAACACCTCCAGAGGGCGCAAAAAGCCCAAAGCAGGATTTACAACCGTTCTGCAAGAGTCAGAACCTTCAACCCAGGCGACAGGGTCCTCATATTAGTTCCCACTGTAGAGAGTAAGTTCCTGGCAAAGTGGCAGGGTCCCTATGAAATTGTGGAAAAGGTCAGTGAGGTGAACTATAAGGTGCATCAACCTGGTAGAAGGAAGCCGTTCCAAGTTTACCACATAAACTTGATCAAGCCCTGGAAAGACAGGGAATCCTTGGTGGCGACAAATGATGGTAAAAGTTTGTCACAACCAAACCCTGCGGTCAAGATTGGTGACACCCTGTCGGCGTCACAGAAACAAGAGGCTACGGAATTTTTGCAGAAAAATAAAGATAAATTTTCTGACCTACCAGGGCGTACACATTTCATCCGGCATCACATTGAAACTGAGCCTAGAAGTCGAGTCAACATCAAGCCCTATAGGATACCAGAGGCCCGTAGGGAGGCGGTGTCTGCCGAGGTGAAGCGTATGCTTGCTTTGGGGGTAATTGAGGTCTCACAGAGTGAGTGGTCCAGCCCAGTTGTCTTAATTCCCAAACCCGATGGAACTTGGAGGTTCTGTAACGACTTTAGGAAGTTGAACGAGATCTCCAAGTTTGATGCTTACCCTATGCCCAGGGTAGATGAGCTGATTGAAAGGTTGGGTAGTGCCAGGTACATAACTACTCTTGATCTGACAAAAGGCTACTGGCAAATCCCACTTACTGATCGGGCTAAAGAAAAAACGGCATTCTCCACCCCTGATGGGCTGTTCCAGTATGTAGTAATGCCATTCGGGTTACATGGGGCACCTGCAACTTTTCAGAGGTTGATGGACTTGGTCCTGCGGACCCATCGTGATTACTCTGCGGCCTACCTTGACGATGAGGTCATTTTTAGCACCGATTGGGAAAGTCACCTCTGTAAGGTTCAAGCTGTCCTAGATGCCATAAGTGATGCTGGGTTGACTATAAATGCAGAGAAATGTGCTTTAGCCCTAGAAGAGGCCAAATACTTAGGCTATGTTATTGGGAGAGGGTTGATTAAGCCACAGCTAAATAAAATTGAGGCAATACAGAATTGGCCTACACCTCTGACAAAGAAGCAGGTCAAAGCTTTCCTTGGTATTACAGGTTATTACCGTAGGTTTGTACCGAACTTTGCCTCAGTTGCAGCCCCGTTAACGGACTTGACAAAGGGTGGAAAGTCGGCCATGGTGACATGGTCTACAGAAGCCAAGAAGGCTTTCCAAAGTCTTAAGTCTGCTTTGTGCCAACAACCTGTGTTGATTACCCCAGACTTCAGGCGAGAATTTCTGGTACAGACAGATGCCTCTAACACGGGGTTAGGTGCAGTGCTCTCACAGGTCGTGAATGGCAAGGAGCATCCGGTAATGTACCTGAGTAGGAAGCTGTCCCCGGCCGAGAAAAACTATGCGATTGTGGAAAGAGAGTGTCTTGCAGTGAAATAGGCCCTAGAAGCCCTAAAATATTACTTACTGGGTAGGAAGTTCAGGTTAGTGACAGACCATGCCCCCCTAGCATGGATGAAAATAAACAAAGAGAAAAATGCGAGGGTGACCAGATGGTTTTTGTCCTTACAGAACTTTAATTTCTCAGTGGAACACAGACCGGGTAAACTACAGGCGAATGTTGACGCCCTGTCAAGGGTACATTGTCTGTGGAGCCAAAATGCTCAGCCCTCCGGTCTGAAGAAGAGGGGGGGATATGTAGACATGTCACTGGGAATGTGCTGAACGGGGTGTACGTCTCACCTAGGCTGGTTCGCTACATGAGTTGGTAAACCTAGTAATGTGCTTTGGGAGGGAAGGAAGTTCATGTCTCCCAGGAGGAAAAAAGACACTTTTGTTTAAAGTTATTCTGGGCCTGGTTTTATTGGATGAATGTCAGGTTGGTAGCGGGGCCATTCATCCACTTCATCCACTCTGGGTTTTGTGGGTTGGTGTCAGGTACCACAGGTGCTGGGACCTGGATGATTAGCAGGTCCATAAAGCCTGCAAGGTTTTATGGAGACACTGAGGCTGGGTGCAACTTGAAGCTGAAAGGCTGCTGGCTTCAGACGTGTATGCCGAACAAGGTAAAACCCTGTTGGACTGTTTTGTTTTGCTTTTGTACCTCTGTTCCTGGGAGTGGACTGTTTTGTTTCTTGGTTTATGCCGAAAATAAACAAGAACTGCCTTGTGTTGAACAAGACTGTTGAGTGATCTTTGTCCAGCACACCATCTCCTGGGAAGACCCGTTCACAGTTGTTTGGGTCGAGAGTTAGAGGCGTTGCCTAGCATGAAACAAAATTACTGCAGCGCACTACGCACGACCACGTTGTCCTTCTATACTTTTTTCATTATTCTCAGTGACTGCTGGTATATATACAATACAGTACACAAATTTTTTTACATGTTTTTACTTATCAAATATTTTGTTACTCATCCTGCCGTATCTCTGCGCGGATCTCATTAAGCCGCTCTGGGCATTTGAATTTCAGATCAGACCATTTCCGCTGGATCTGGCCCGGGGTCCGCACGGTGTGGAAACGATGGTGCAGGCCTTGGATCACCTGCTGGATAACCTCCTTCTTATGCTGGTTTGGATGGCGGTGTGTGCCATCGTAATCCTCTCTGTCCATTCCCCCGATCAGGAATTTCAGCTCTTCAGAGCTAAATGATGAGGATCGCCTGGATGCCATTTTCGAATATTCGCTCTGCCTCTGAGGCCTTTCATCATGCGTGCCTGTGCATTACGTAATCGCGTAGACAATAGTACGCTGAGTATTTGTACGCTATTTGTACGCTCATGCGTACGTCTTCTAAGAAGTTGCATACATTTTTTAAATGAACGTTCGTTATTAGTGCGCAAATGTTCGCTAATAGCACATAATAACGTATATTTTGTACGCAAATACAACTAATCTATTCGTCGAATATACGAATCTTAGGAAAAGTTCTGCGAATGTTCGGCGAATAATTTTTTGAATGATTCGCTCATCTCTATATAATCAGCCCACTGTGCCCCCATCAGACCTCAGATCAGACCACTGTGCCTCCATATCAGCCCACTGTGCCCCCATCAGACCTCAGATCAGCCCCCATATCACCCCACTGTGCCCCCATATCAGCCCACTCTGCCCCATAAGACCTCAGATCAGCCCCCATATCAGCCCCCTCTACCCCCATCAGACCTCAGATCAGCCCATCAGCCCCCATATTAGACAAATGTGCCCCCATCAGACCTCATATCAGCCCCCATATCAGCCCCCTCTATCACCATCAGACCTCAGATCAGCCCATAAGCCCCCATATTAAATTAATATGCCCCCATCAGACCTCAGATCAGCCCACCGAGCCCATAAGGATAAAATAAAAACCTCTCTTACCTGTCCTGCGCCTCGGCTCCACTCCGGGTCTGGCGCTCCTCTGGCTTCTAAGGCCGGCGCTGCACTGTCACCTGACTGTGTGCAGCGTCAGGTCATAGTGCGCGCACTACGTCCTGGCGCTGTACGTGGTCAGGACATTGCAGAGCTGGCCCGAGAAGACAGAGGAGGCGCAGGACAGGTAAGAGAGGTTTTTATTTTATCCTTATGGGCTGGGTGGGCTGATCTGAGGTCTGATGGGGGTCCCGGCACCTTATACATACAAGTGAGCGCTTCCATAATGGATGTACTCACTTGTATTTGTTTTATAAGATGCACCGCAATTTTCCACCTACTTTTTTTTGGGGGGGGAGTGCGTCTTATAAACCGAAAAATACGGTATATGGATGTGTACATTGGTGTGCGTCACTATTAGGCTCAGTTCACACTTCCCTTATTTGGTCAGTTATGGGTCCGAAACACAGAACTGGTGCATATCTTTTCATGATGCCTTTTCTGACAGTAGGGTTGGCTCCTGATTTTGGCTCACCACACACCACACTGCTGGAATTAACTGACAAAATAACTGAAGTGTGACTCGGCCTTAAGTGCATCAGGTATGAAATACTTAACTGTGTAGTAACAAGTTAACAAGTAGTGGCCCCATGACAGAGTGGAGATAGTGTCAACAGTAAGTTTATATTGACATCACTGTTTATTTTTTCCTTCTTCTGATCTGTCAGAACAACTAAAAAAAATAAAAACGATCTTGTCTTTTGAGCATCCGCCTACCCACTGGTCAGTATTAGGTCAGTAATTGATCAATGTTTGTAAAGCAAAAACAGGAGTGGGTCCACAACAGAGATAACATGTGAAGGAAGTATTTGCTTGTCTTCGGTGTTTTGGACCCACTCCTGCTTTTGTTTTCCAAATGTTTTGTTTTCATATGAGGTGATGCTGGCAAATACCATTCTGTCTTTGTAGCTAAAGGAGGCATGTTTTGAACAGTAAGAGCGGCTGAAGTACATGCACAGTTTCCTGGACATTTTCAAGATATCTTGCAGTTGGGTGGAAGACTTCAGGAACTGCTTTACAACCAGATTAAAGATGTGTGCCATGCAGGGTGCATGGGTCATCCCTTATTGTCGCAGTACCAACAGAATGTTCTTCTTGTTGTCTGTGACCATGGTTCCGATTTTCAGCTTGCAAGGAGACAGCTAGGATTCTATTTCTTGTTCTAAGTGCTCTACATATGTTGTATGCTGGAGGACCAATCAGAACTGTGCCTCAAGGACAAGGTTGAGGGTGGTGAGCTAGAGGAGGGCATTGGGGCCAGAATCACAACTTGAGAAAGTGGAGGCAGCATTGCCGTCCCTGGCCAAGTTGCTGGTGTACCTGGGAAGGAACCACATTTACCTAGTGGGCTGTAAAGGACAGGTATTATGTACTGTACCAGGCACCGACAGGCTTAAGGGCTGGAACACCTTCTGTGCAACATATGTATGCAAATCTGGTACAGCCTTTTTGGAGAAGTAATGCTGACTTGGGACTCTCCACCTTGACTCTCAGTTCACATAAAGGTTAAGAGTCAACCACATGGAAAAGGAGGGACTGTAGTACCAGCAACTTGGCCAGGAGCCCGTTCAGCTTTTACGCCATTGGATGAGTGTACATATACTGTTGTCTTTTTGCAATCACCTCCCTGATCGATTGCTGACGAAATGCGTGATGAGGATTAGGAGGAGGAGTATCAAGAACAGTAGATGATGGGAATGAAACACAGCTCCCTTCTGCTGGGGTGGTGAAGCCTTGACTTCTGGAAAAGGGGTACTGGCTGTTAGGAGATGCTTTTCTTAAAGAAACCACGGCACTCAAAGGGTGTGTTTTATCTTATTTGTGTAATTTAATTAATCCATCCGCAATTTATATTAACCAGAACACTGGGCCAACGTTTCAGTCATACCTGACCTTGATCACGGCCCGTTAATATAGGAAGGACATACAATCAGAATTTGTGTAGTCATAGACATCATAAATAAGTAATTAATTAGTCAGCATAGTCCATAAAGTTGAAAGCTCCGGGCAGAGGAATACAATTTCCAGCACATGGATATATATGAGGATACCCTTGCTCCATACAGACAGTAGCATATCTAAAACATGGAGTATAGGAACAGCATGTCAGTATCGGGGTCTCTCAGAATAATGGGGATTACTTCAAAGTCATGGCAGATCTGATTTATCTGTCTCCATTGTGTAGAGTCACAAACAATATTATGAAGTCCCTTGTCATTATGTGATGCCTGAGAGCCCAATATGAAATGTAAGGAGAAATCATAGACATTGGTGGTCAGTGGAAGGCATACATAGCGATATACATGTACTTATACTGGTGATATACTAACAATGGAGATATAAGAACAGGAGCCTGTAGCATTGGTGGTCAGTGGGATCACATACCGTAGTGTAGGAGACATGAGGCTTGAGGGATGGCTGTCACCGCTCTGCAGGTGCACCATCCCTCAGCAGTGGGCGCCAGAAATAGCTTCCGGTGGGGCGAGCACGCCGGCCGGGGAGCGCGTAGCAATCGGCGCATGTGCTGTCAAGAGTATTGGCGGGCGCATGCGTAGTTTGTACTAAGAGGCCGAAACTGATGTGGGCGGTAGTTAAAAGTGATAGAGGGACCGACAGGAAGGTTCCCATGTTATTGGAGCAAATATATGGGCATATAGAACCAAAGAAGGCGTGTACTAGGTGCATGTTTATGGAAGAAATAAACATATAAGGAGATTAGAAGTAATAATGCACTATACCAAATGTTCAGATCTGTTAATTGTGTTAATATGCGTATATCTTAGCTCAATAATCTATATTACCTGTTGGTGGGAGTTTATTCATTTGGTCTGAAAAGCAAAAGAATGAAAGCATTAGTTATATCATATGCAGGGCAAAATGCAACGTCTCTTATAATAGATCAAGTTGATCAGAAAAGTCAATGAATGCAAAAATCAAAATCCCTGTTGAGTCCACGTGGAGCCAGGGTCCCTAGCTCAAAGATCCAGAAAGCCTCACGTTCTTTTAGTCGAGCCGTTCTGTTGCCACCTCTTCGTGCGGGAGGAATCTGTTCCAAAACCTGGAATTTTAACTAATTTATCTGGTTATTGGCAGAATGAAAGTGGTGTGGAATGGGGAGTTCGGTTCTCTGACATCGTATATCTGACTTATGTTTACAGATGCGGTCTCGCACACACTGGGTGGTCTCCCCAATGTATGCAAGACCGCACGGGCAGCGAATTAAGTAGACCACGTACGAGGATGTACAAGTGTAGAAGGACTTGGCAAAGTAGACCTTGCCTGAGTGTGGGTGTACAATCCTGTTACCTTTAATGACATTAGTGCACTGTGAGCAATTCAGGCATAGATAGGTCCCCATTTTTTTGGGTGCTAATGTTCTTTGCCTGGTGGAAGGTGTTAGTGTGCCTATATCTGCCCTTACTAATTGGTCCCTAAGACTACGTGTTCTGCACACTTTTGTAGTGTGCTACTGTACAGCACACTACATAATTGTTCACTGGACTGTAGTGTATAGAAATGAGAGAAAAAATGTATTCCCTAGACTGACGCTACTGTACAGTACACTACATAATTTTTTACTGGACTGTAGTGTATAGAAATGAGAGAAAAAATGTATTCCCTAGACTGCAATAAAGATCCCAGCAAGCCAAGGTACAGCAACAGCAGCAAAAATGAGTACTGTGAGGACTTTGGGCAATTTCTTTTGGGTCTGTGTGGACCACGTGCTGTCCCTTCTGCCACCAGTCACTGTGTACAGTGTTCAGCCAAGATGGCGGTAGCTGCACTACAAGTCCCAGCAAGCAGCCAGGAGGAGACCAAAAAAAATGTGCTTGTAGCCCTTAGAAGGGCTGTTGGGTTCTTTGAGCATGATTCCTGCCTAACCAAAATCTAAATTCAGGCCCTAACACTCTCCCTGACAGACAGCAGCTCTATCCCTAATCTCATGCAGGCGGCATCTGAAGCGAGCAGCGCGGGACCAGATTCTTATATTCCCAGGTCATCTGATCTGGCCAGCCAATCCTTGCTATCGACTTGTAGGGGCCCCACGTGATGCTAGGAGGTACCTAGCATCACGTGGCGGTGTGGAAGTTTTTTGTTAAGACGCCTGAGGAGGTGAACATGGCTATATGTAGAATCTGTGGTCAGAAAGTGAAGCGTGGCCAGGGTGCTAATGTTGGTACCACGGCCCTGCGCCAACATGTGCAGCGTCACCACAAAGTGGCCTGGGAGAACCGTGGCTCAGATGTGGCGGTCCAGTCGGCAGCAGCAACAGCAGCATCACCCAGTGGCACGCATCCCATTTCAGGCAGTCAAGGCTCCAGCACCTCTGCCGAAGGGAGCTGTCTCTCATCATCTACCGCTCCAGATGCTCCTGCTCCTCCTCCTCTTATTCCTCGCCATTCATTACGGCAGCAGTCGTTCACCGAGGCAATTGCAAAGAGACAGCAGTACGCGTCCAGCAATCCTACAGCGCAGAAGCTTACCGTGGTCCTGTCCAAGTTGCTCGTGCTGCAGTCCCTCTCTTTTCAACTGGTGGACTCTGCACTGTTCAGACAACTGATGGCTTGTGCCGAGCCGAGGTGGAGAGTCCCAAGCCGTCATTTCTTTGCCAAAAAGTCAGTCCCAGCCCTACACAAATATGTAGAAGAGAAGGTGGCCCAGTCCTTGAGCCTGTCGGTGTCTGCCAAAGTGCACGGCAGTGCCGACGTGTGGAGTTGCAACTACGGTCAGGGACAGTACATGTCCTTTATGGCCCACTGGGTTAATGTGCTTCCTGCCCAGCCACACGAGCAACTTGAACAGGTGACGCCGCTTTCTCCTCCTTGTTTTCAAACTGCTGATCCTGCGCTAATGTCCGGCTCCTTCACCACCACCTCAGGCTCCACTACAGGGCCAAGTCATAGCGCTCCTCCAGCGTACAACATGTGCAGGGCACGGTGGTGTCACGCAGTTCTACGCCTGGTTTGCCTGGGCGAACAAAGTCACACAGGGGAGGAACTGCTCTGCATCATGTGAGAAGAAATTGATTGCTGGCTTTCTCCGCGACAACTAAAAATCGGAACCATGGTGACAGATAACGGAAAAAACATGGTGTCCGTGCTGCGCCAAGGAGGGCTGAGCCATGCGCCCTGCATGGCGCATACCCAACTGCAAAACATTATAAAAATGGCCAGGAAACTTTGCATGCACTTCAGCCATTCCTACACTGCCAAGCACACCCTCTTTGAGCTGCAGCGGCAGAATGGCGTCCCCCAACATAGGCTGATATGTGACTTTTCCACCTGTTGGAATTCTACCCTCCATATGTTGGACAGACTGTACGAACAGAGAAAGGCCATAAACAATTTCTTAATGATCCAAGCGGACAGGAGTACTCCCCTGTGTAATTTTGATGTCAGCCAGTGGGAGCTCATGTGTGACTCCTGCCACTTGCTCAGGCCCTTTGAAGAGGCCACGTTATTTGTCAGTCGCCAGGACTACAGTATGAACAATGTCATTCCACTGCTTCATGTCCTGGAACAGATGCTGCAAAATCTTTCTGGTCAGGGGACGGGAGACGTGGAGACTGCATCTCACTGCCACATGAGTCCGGTGGGGGCTGAACTGGAGGAGGAGGAGGACATTGGAGCACAAGCATTTAGTGGTTTTTCTACCCAGGTGACAGAAGAGGAGGAGCAGGAGCAGCCAGAGGAGGTAGATGGAGATGCTGAAGATGAGGCAGATGACCCAGAGACACAATGGCAGTATACAGTGGAGTTGGAGGCAGGGAGTCTCTCTCCGAGTCACTTGCATAAATGGCCCGATGCATGCTCACTTGCTTACGTAGTGACAGCCGAATATTCACCATACGGCAGAGGGATGACTTCTGGCTCTCCACCCTCTTGGAAACTCGCTACCGGTCTAAAATGGGGGCCTTTTTTTCACCTGCTGAGAGGGAGGACAAACTGAAGTACTATAGAGACATCCTATGTAGTCAGTTGGCTGCTGCCTATCTGCGTCGTTGTCCATACTTTCGCAGGTATGACCGGGGGGGCCCTCAGCGCTCACGTACCACTGCCATGGCTGCTGTGGGGGGGTGGGGGGTTAGGAGCAGTACCAGCTCCATCAGCAGCAAATTGAGTCTTGAGTCGCTAATGAGCAGCTTTCTTCACCCGCCAAGTGCGGAAAGTACTCAGTAGCAGGTAGACCAGAAGCAGACCCTGAACCAGCAGGTGGTGGCCTACTTGGACAGCACCCTGCCACCCCACATTAAAGATCCTCTGGACTACTGGGCAGCCAAACTGGATTTGTGGCCGCACTGGCCGAGTTTGCACTGGAGAAGCTGTCCTGCCCGGCTAGTAGTGTGGTATCAGAGCGGGTGTTCAGTGCGGCGGGGGCCATAGTTACCCCAAGAAGAACTCGCCTGTCCTTCCAAAATTTGGAAAGACTCACCTTTGTCAAGATGAATCAGGCGTGGATCAGCCAGGATTTCCACCCACCAACGCCTGATGCATCAGATTAGATCAGCCGTGATGTGTCACCCAAACCTTGGCAAATGAGACTGTATTGTTCAGGTTACCTGCCTCAGCCACTCTTATGATGCTGCCACCCGCCTGATGCCACACATCTACCAGCTGCTCTTTCTACCACCCAGCATCTTTTCCAGTGACTGGTATTGCCACCCACCTCTCCACTCTGTCATTGACCCAATATGTAGCCTTCTGATGCTGCTGCCATCTTATCAGGTCTCCTCATGCTGCTACTGCTGTCACCTCCAGGCTATGTCACCATGCCACTCTGTGGCCTGATGCTGCTGCTGCCGCCTCCACACGCTGTGTCCTAGCTGCCGCTATGTCCAAATTATGTAATTGTGCCACTCTGTGGCCTACTCATGCTGCTGTTGCCTCCACATGCTGTGTCCTATCTGCTGCTACCTCCAAATGATGTAATTGTGCCACTCTGTGGCCTACTCATGCTTTTGCCACCGCCTCCACAAGCTGTGTTCTAGCTGCCACTACCTCCAAATTATGTAATTGTGCCACTCTACGGTATGCTGCTGCTGCTGCCTCCACACGCTGTGTCCTAGCTGCTGCTAGGTCCAAATTATGTACTTGTGCCTCTCTCTGGGATGCTGTTGCTGCTACTGCTTCCACATGCTGTTTTCTAGCTGCCGCTAGGTCCAAATTATGTAATTGTGCCACTCTACTGTATACTGCTGCTGCCTCCACACAATGTGTCCTAGCTTCCGCTACGTCCAAATTATGTAATTGTGCCACTCTGTGGCCTACTACCACCCAGCATCTTTTCCAGTGACTGGTATTGCCACCCACCTCTCTACTCTGTCATTGACCCAATATGTAGCCTTCTGATGCTGCTGCCATCTCATCAGGTCTCCTCATGCTGCTACTGCTGTCACCGCCAGGCTATGTCACCATGCCACTCTGTGGCCTGATGCTGCTGATGCCACCTCCACACGCTGTTTCCTAGCTGCCGCTATGTCCAAATTATGTAATTATGCCACTCTGTGGCCTACTCATGCTGCTGTTGCCTCCACATGCTGTGTCCTATCTGCCTCTACCTCCAAATGATGTAATTGTGCCACTCTGTGGCCTACTCATGCTTTTGCCACCGCCTCCACAAGCTGTGTCCTAGCAGCCGCTACCTCCAAATTATGTAATTGTGTCACTCTACGGTATGCTGCTGCTGCCTCCACACGCTGTGTCCTAGCTGCCGCTAGGTCCAGATTATGTACTTGTGCCTCTCTCTGGGATGCTGTTGCTGCTACTGCTTCCACATGCTGTTTTCTAGCTGCCTCTAGGTCCAAATTATGTACTTGTGCCACTCTACTGTATACTGCTGCTGCCTCCACACAATGTGTCCTAGCTGCCGCTACGTCCAAATTATGTAATTGTGCCACTCTGTGGCCTACTCATGCTGATGCCACTTCCAGGGTCTCTCTTTGTGCCACTCTTTGTCCTACTCATGCTGCTGCAACTTCCAGGGTCTCTCTTTGTGCCACTCTTAGGCCTACTCATGCTGCTGCCACTTCCAGGGTCTGTCATTGTGCCACTCTTTAGCCTACTTATGCTGCTGCCACTTCCAGGGTCTGTCATTGTGCCACTCTGTTGCCTTCCAATTTTAACGACTGCCGCTTCCACTTCCAGGGTCTCTCTTTGTGCCCCTCTTTGGCCTACTCATGCTACTGCAACTTCCAGGGTCTCTCTTTGTGCCACTCTTTGGCCTACTCATGCTGCTGCCACTTCCAGGGTCTGTCATTCTGCCACTCTGTCGCCTTCCCATTTTAACGACTGCTGCTGCCACTTCCAGGATCTTTGATTGTGCCAATCTGTGGCCTACTTATGCTGCTGCCACTTCAGGGACTGTCATTGTGCCACTCTGTCGCCTGATGCTGCTGCCGCCGCCGCCTCCACGCTGTCTTCTAGCTGCCGCTAGGTCCAAATTATGTAATTGTGCCACTCTACGGTATGCTGCATTTACATTTTTATGACTGCTGCTGCCTCTCCCAGGGTATGTCACTGTGCCATTCCATCTAATTAAAATTAATACGACTTCTACTGCCTCTCCCACTCTGTGGTCTTGAAATGTATTCCACTGCTGCCTCTTGCAGCTGCTGTTATGGTGCCACTCTGTGGCCTTGAAATTTGTTTGACTACTGACTTTTGCAGCTTCTGTTACGGTGCCACTCTGTGGCCTTGAAATTTGTTTGACTGCTGCCTCTTGCAGCTGCTGTTACTGTACCACTCTCCTCTGCAGCAGCATGTCAGTCGTTAATTTTTGATATGTTCGGTAGTCCTATTCCATTATTCAAAGCTCAAGTACACAGAAAACCCTGTTTGTTTTGAACACTCGAATTTTTTAAAGTAAACGATTCCAGCCCCCAGGACACTCAGCGATGAGCAAGGGGAGGCGAGAGGCAGGGGCTCCCACAGGTGGTAGCTCAGCTCCATGCAGACTGCCAGCTCGATCTCAAGGCGGAACTCCGAACCTTCTTGGCGTCTTGGGTCAATACTGACATTTTGTCACAGTCGAGGCAAAGCTGGAGCCTTCGCTGCACCTCCTCTTTTCCCGTCCGCTGGCATAACCAGCCCCTATACTGATAAGAACATATGTGACAGTTGATCTTAGCGAAAAGGAAGAGAATTTTTTATTACGGTCTTGTAACGGGGAGCCGGCGGCGCGCTTCCCCTCTGCCGTGCCGCCGGTCTCCCAGGAGTGCGCCGGAGCGAGGACGCAGGATGCGTCCTCGTCTCCATGACGACACTCACAGGAGAGGGTCCGGCACGCGCACTGATACAGCGTGTCCGGCGTCCTCCCCGCCCCCCTAGTAAACGAGCAGGCGGGGACATCTGAGCGCTGGTCTTGGCAACCAGCGCTCAGAACATTTATTATATACCTGGTTTTGGGTCATGTGGCGCTGGCCATGCCACATGACCAAATTTGGTGCATATTTGAGCGCTGGTCACGTTTGGCCAGCGCTCGGTATGCAAATGAGGTCATGTGACGCTGGCCCCGTCACATGACCCAGTGGAGGGCTATTTAAAGCCACTAGTTGTCCTCCCTAATTGCCTGTGATTAGCGTTACTACTTTGATCAGTGCTTGTGCGACTTAGTGTTTGATTGCTGTTTGACCCTGACCCTGACCTTGGACTTTGGACTTCGACCTCTCTTTGCTTCACCCCCGGTATTGACGTTATCTCCTGTGTATGACCCGGCTTGCTGACTATTCTAATATTGTGTTTGTTTCGTCTGTGTTTGTCTCTCCAATTGTTCCCTGTTCCTCCCTGTGCACTTATACAGAGCAGGGACCGTCACCATGGTTGTCCGCGGCCGCCTAGGGCCGACTGAGGCAAGCAGGCAGGGAGAGAACGGGGGGGTATTCAGTACAGGGCGCACCTTCCCTTGTCTTCCCCGTGACAGGTCTGCTCTTCAGGGTATGTCATCATGCCACTCTCCAGCCTGATGCTTCTGTCGCCGCCAACTGCACATGCCGTCTCCTAGCTGCCGCTACCTCAAAATAAGGTAATTGTGCCACTCTGTGGCCTCCAAATTGTACTACTACTTCCATTGCTGCTGCCACTTCCAGGGTCTGTCATTCTGCCACTCTGTGGCCTACTCATGCTGCTGCCACTTCCAGGGTCTATCATTCTGCCACTTTGTCGCCTTCCAATTTTAACGACTGCTGCTGCCACTTCCAGGGTCTTTGATTGTGCCAATCTGTGGCCTACTCATGCTGCTGCCACTTCAGGGACTGTCATTGTGCCACTCTGTCGCCTGATGCTGCTGCCTCCTCCACACACTGTCTTCTAGCTGCCGCTAGGTCCAAATTATGTAATTGTGCCACTCTACGGTATGCTGCATTTAAATTTTTATGACTGCTGCTGCCTCTCCCAGGGTATGTCACTGTGCCATTCTGTCTCATTAAAATTAATACAACTCCTGCTGCCTCTCCCACTCTGTGGCCTTGAAATGTATTCCACTGCTGCCTCTTGCAGCTGCTGTTACGGTGCCACTCTGTGGCCTTGAAATTTGTTTGACTGCTGACTTTTGCAGCTTCTGTTACGGTGCCACTCTGTGGCCTTGAAACTTGTTTGACTGCTGCCTCTTGCAGCTGCTGTTACTGTACCACTCTCCTCTGCAGCAGCATGTCAGTCGTAAATGTTTGGTATGTTCTGTAGTCCTATTCCATTATTCAAAGCTCAAGTACACAGGAAACCCTGTTTGTTTTGAATACTCAAATTTTTAAAAGTAAATGATTCCGGCCCCCGGGACACTCAGCGATGAGCATGTGGAGGCGAGAGGCAGGGGCTCCCACAGGTGATAGCTCAGATCCCTGCAGACCGCCAGCTCAATCTCAAGATGGAACTCCGAACTTTCTTGGCATCTTGGGTCAATACTGTCATTTTGTCACAGTCGAGGCAAAGCTGGAGCCTTCACTGCACTTCCTCTGTCTTACGTTCCCGTCCACTGGCATAACCAGCCCCGATACTGATAAGAACATATGCGACAGTTGATCTTAACCAAAATGCAGAGAATTTTTTATTACGGTCTGTTCTTCAGGGTATGTCATCATGCCAATCTCCGGCTTGATGCTGCTGTCACCGCTGACTCCACATGCCGTCTCCTAGCTGCCGCTACATCAAAATTAGGTAATTGTGCCACTCTGTGGCCTCCAAATTGTACTACTACTTCCACTGCTGCTGCCACTTCCAGGGTCTGTCATTCTGTCACTCTGTGACCTACTCATGCTGCTGCCACCTGGCCACACTGTTGTCGTGCCACTCTATAGTCTGCTGATGCTGCTGCCACTGCTATCTCCAACCTGTCTGTGGGGGCTCTGCTTGTATAAGCATGTAATAGAACAGGTTCTGTCGAAATGTATGTGGAATCAGTGAATTGGTGTAAAAGGCGTTCGCTTTTGGCGCTCTAGTAGGATCTTGGGCCTCTGCACGATTCTTTATAGCTGGCGCTAACATTGACTTGTAAGACTGAGTTGAGACTTGAGTTGTTTGGTGAGTTTTGGCCCCTTAACTGCCCAAATACAAGTGTGCAGCGATTCTAAGAAGCCTGTTATGTGCGTGTCACACTGGCTCACAGTATTCTTCCACTACCACAGTAGAACACCAAGTGTACTCAAGCGCAATGCTGGCATCCACTGTAATGTTGATTTCTACGCTAATGCTACCATTTTATGCTAATGCGTACAAATTTGTATGCTAATGCATACACATTTGTACGCTAATGCGTACGCATTGTGCGCAAATGCGTACAAATTCAGTTAATTAGCATACTTTTACAGGCGAAAGGAGTAAAAGAGGAGAACTCTGACCTTTTTCTTTTAACCAGACACCCTCCCCTCTTCCGAGCGGGGAGGTGCCTGGTTTAGTCCCATTGACTAACATTATGCTCGGTTGCTCTGCCAGAGCACCCGAGTATACGAGCACAGAAGTGCTTGCTTAACACTACTCAACACAATTTGAAGCAAATCTTTTCAGAAAATTCAGCAAACTAGCCAAATCGAATTTTTGAAAAATTCGCTCATCTCTAATTATTATCTTAAAAGTAGAGAAATTAAAATTTAGAAAATAGTGAATTTTTCTGTTAATTTGTTATTTTTCAGTAAATAAATTTTATAAATCTCAAAATAAATTGGATAAGTAAAAGCATTCCACAGTTATTACCAAATAAAATAAAACATGTCAGATTTGCAAAATGTGGCTTGGTCCTTATGGTGAAAACTGTCTTGGTCTTGAAGGGGTTATTCAATAGTGTTGAGCAAATCGAAGTATCCAATGTGGACTTCAATCCGAATTTCAAGGAAAATTCAATTCCGAATTTCCTTATGCTTTGCAATTTTCCCTGAAATGGCAGTAAAAATAAATGAAATCATACTCACCTCATCCATTTGGCCTTTGAAGAGGCCTTTGTGACCATTTTTCTTGAAGATCCCACACAAAATCTTGTGCGTGGTGACGTATGACATCACCTCACCAATGTGTGAGATTTTGTGCTGGATCTTCAAGCAAGATGGCCGCGGCGGCCTCTTTGCACTCAAATGGATAAGGTAAGTACTTTTAAAAAATATATATTAACCCTTGAAAGACCTTAATATTAATCTCAGATGCTCTGATCAGTGATGAACATAGCATCAGAGACAGTCACTGATGGGGGAGGGGGCGGCGCAATCACTGTTCCCCGTTATGCGCCCGCTACTTACAAAGAAATGCACTTTGTGAAAAAGTAATTTGTCACGAAGCTAATTTTTTTTTAAATTCAGCGAAGCAGGCGAATCAAATTTTTAAGAACTTCTCTCATCTCTATCAATAAATGTTATGCAGCTACATTGTGGATCATATCTCATGATAAAATGCAGATGTGCTGATAGACAGCTAAGTCAGCAATTGTGTTAGTTTAATTGTAGATTTGCATAAAGGAAGATTAAGTCTAATTGTATATATGTCAATGTATTATGCACAATTCATCAGAAGTGTATTCTTTCCTACAGACATTTACAAAAAAAATCTTAAAAGCCTGGCACCTGATATGTAATAGTAAGTTACCAATTTTCAACATTTATAATATTCACCCGCAAACACCCTCAACCTCTTGAGAATCCAATGGTCACAATGTTCTTTATACTCTGTTTAAAACCTTAACTCTACATTTTTGACATCACATGAAACAGAATTTTTTAACTATATTTTGAAGTTGAACTCACAATTTTTCAGCATTCTTCCAGTTGTTTCTTTGTTAGAAAGTTGTTGAATCCACAGCAACTAACATATGGATAATCACTTCTAAAAGGCAGATAAATAATCACTGCAATTCCAAGGTTAGGTAGGTGCAGGACCTTTGATGACATCATTACATGTTTTTGACCCTCTGAGAGTATAGAGGTAATCTGCAGAACAAGCATTTCCCTCCAACTCCAGCCTTAGTACTTCTGTGATGCCAGTCTGCCAGTGAGAAATTTAAATGGGGTGCTCCTGTGACTGCTGCAACCTTCTTGCTGCTTAACCTAGTCCAGTGACATTAAGACCATTGGTCACATGGCCTAGGCGCAGCTCAGACACATTCATATGAATGGGGATGAGCTGCTCCTAGGCCATGTCACTTGTGATGTCACTGACCTAGGGTAATTAGTGAGAAGGCCGCAGTGCTCACAGGAGCACCAATGTGCTCTCAAACAGCTGATAGGTGGGGGTCCCAGGTATCTAACCCCCACTAATCAGATGCTGAGGGTCTATCCATATGATAGGTCATCAGGTACAAGAATGTCAGATAACTGTTTTAATTAATTTCCATGTATTGGCATGTATTTGCTGTTTTATAAATGTAAGTCAGAGCATGAATGATTTTCATGTGTTCAGATAGATCTTAAAATATGCAATTAGTACCAAGAAGATAGTAATGCATATTTATAGTTCGTGGATGTTTTCAGAAGATTTTATCTCTAGTTTAAAACAAATAAACAGCTATAAAAAAAAACAGTCCAGGTTGATCTGATTGCTGAATCCTGTGTAACTTCAGAAGTTGTTAGGTCTTTGCAGACCCAGATCAGCTCTCGGGTTTACCTAAGGAGGCTATATTTCTCCTGTAACTGGGGCTACTAGATCAGTCCCAGTAACAGGAGAAATCAGCAATATAAACTAAATAATGTAAGGTTAGAATCCCACTCCCTCTTGTATAATAATAAAAAAAAGATAAAAACAAAATAAAATAAAACAAAGCCCAAAGATGCTAGCCCTAACTCTAGTGCCAACAAACCATATATCCCCTGAGAAAGAGCAAATGGGAACACAACTTATATTTGTATATATTTAATATTTTTTGTAGCACTTTGTGCGTTGTGTTTTTTTTAACATTTTCCAGGTGTAAATGAAAAATAAAAAAAATCTAAAATAACAATGCCAAAAATAAAGCCCTATGTGTTACATAGGGCTACATATACGTATAATACATATTTGTACACCTGGAAAAGAAGATGGAAAATCATTAGAATAATCAACTGAAAAATAGTTATTAGTTTTGAACTTGTATGTAACAAAAAAGGAAAACATTGTCTTAACATCAACTGGAAGTGGGGGAGTCAGATGGCCTGGTCTTCAACTGGTTAAGTACTGTAGGTTTCTAACTATTGATCCCTATGATATGTAAAATAAAAAGGAGCTTACGAACAAAGGTGGGATTGCTTGCCTGATATATAGCAACCCAGTAGATTATATTTGTCTGAAATGTATAAAAAAATAAATTGCATGCCCGAATAATTGGCAAAGAAAAAGTTATTGCTTTTGAATCTGCATGCCTCAAAAAAATAAAAATAAAAATGTGTCTGGTCATTACCAGGAGGAGTCTAAGAACACATTTCAAAAGTGCACAATAGATTGTTTGATTCTCTTGATTTCTGCCAATCCAGGGGATAATATTTGTCTTAAATATGAATTAATTAACTTACCGTTGTACCACAATCTGCACCTGAAATACCCCTAACGTAGGTGGATTTCAGCTTAATAAATGACCCCTTAAATATGTATACCGTACACCACCAGTCAGTAAACAAACACAACTGATTGAAGTCTGGTAAAATATAGCTTACTATTGAACCAGAAGAATCAAAGGGCAACAAAAAGCAGAAACTAGCCAGTAAAGTTTATGACTGTGACACATGGTCATTAAATTTCAGAACTACTGCACTTTGTACCGGTCTCTGCACAATCTACGTATATATATATATATATATATATATATATATATATATATATATGAACTATTCATTGAGATACATTTTTTATGTGTTTATGGAGTTTGACCAATGGTGAGTGCTGGTTTTGGTTGGGTTGATGAAGCCCTATTTTAAAAAGACACTCCTTACGTCAGTGTTATGATTGAATTTCAATGAATCTGAAAATGTTTCACTTTCCTAGACCTAGTAAAGCTATTGCTAAACACACTTTGTTCATCTAACCCCATTCAAAAAACAAACTGTGCAATGCTTCAAATGCATTGCAAGACTATTAAGTAATTTTTTCTTTGTTTAATTTCAGCAGGGTTCAGTGACAAACATTCATCTTCTCTTACCGCACATGTTATAGCTTTACTACTTTAGAATCATATCCTTTCATATATCCTGTTAATAATCAGGTTAGTAGTACAGAACAAAAATGGTCGTGTATTTGCTTTAAAAACAACCTACTTAATTATAAGAATCACCTTTTTCATTTTATTGAAAAAAATTTGAATAAAGATTAATGTAGAGGAAACTGCATGAACAATTAACTGCTCAGACTATTTACTTTTAAGGGCTTTTATGTAAATTTGAGATAAAGCTAAATAATATTTATAGCACCTCCTCAGTGCTTAGGAAAATCTATCTAGGAATGTGATAATTGACTTTTTGCTCTCTATTTCACAGGAAGAAACTTATATAATTTAGGCAGGAATATACAATCCAACTTAAAATGTTTAACAGAATAGAAATATTCCCTGGGTACAAAAGATATATTTTATAGGGCAGACACCAGACAAAGCATAATTAAGGAAGGTTCTAGTAACTTCTTTGAATAATATTTTAAAAACTGTCAGCCTAATTTGTCATGCTATGTTTCTGAAGTTTTTACATTTTAAGATACTTCAGTCTATCGTAAAAGAATTGCTTGAAGCAACTGAAACTCATAATTAAGGGATATTGTGAGACCAAAGCAGTCTAAATGGTTTTTAAGAATATGAATTGTCCTAAAATAAGTCATTTTTAATTTAACATTTTATACAATGAAAACCATGCAGCTATTATTTCATAAACCAGAGAGAATTACAAATTACTTTGTCCTTGAACATTCATTGATGTCATACACATATCATAACTGATCATAGCAAGTAGTCATAAAATAGTGCACATGCACAAAGAATGTTCACTGATCTATGAGTTACACTCTGCGCATGTAAGAAACTGAACACACATCCAGAATCTTTATAAAACTTATGTACATGATGAATATAGTGACTTTCCACTTATCCAGAAAACTATCCACTAGCGCTACCTTTAGAGACACTTTTTGTTGCTGCCGTTACCGCAGCAGTACTGCACACCTGCTGTTCTGGAAAACCAAATACGTATATATCTATATAATGGCACCGCGCAACTGGTATATTGATATCCCTTATTCACCTAGATGGTACTTTTAATTCAATAACTTTCCTCTGTAAGATTTAGTATACCACTCAGTTCACCTCTGGAGCGGTAGTTAGCACATATGTCTCAATGTTCCGCACACTTAAAACGCTGTATTCATAGCGTACTGGATTAGTTACACATGTGTTCATACCTTTCTAGTGGCATGCACAAGATCTTCAGGGTGTTCGGTGGTCCAGGATAGGGTCCCGGTTCTTCCTAGGGACTTTCTCAATTTCTGGAGCGAGCCCCGGCCGGTGGCTCAGCTCCGCTTGCTTGTCTGTAGCTCACGCTCACTCAGAGCGTGCGGTGACGTCACCTGTGCTACGGATAGGTAATTGAGCCAAACTTACTAACCTACATGTTTCAAACAACACGGTGTTCTTCCTCAGGGTATTTTTCCAGTTAGGCTCTGTATCCACCTTTATATCTCCACCTCATTAGCCCCTCTTGGGCGCACCGCACACTCTGAGTGAGCGTGAGCTACAGACAAGCAAGCGGAGCTGAGCCACCGGCCGGGGCTCGCTCCAGAAATTGAGAAAGTCCCTAGGAAGAACCGGGACCCTATCCTGGACCACCGAACACCCTGAAGACCTTGTGCATGCCACTAGAAAGGTAGGAACACATGTGTAACTAATCCAGTACGCTATGAATACAGCGTTTTGAGTTTGCGGAACATTGAGACATATGTGCTAACTACCGCTCCAGAGGTGAACTGAGTGGTATACTAAATCTTACAGAGGAAAGTTATTGAATTAAAAGTACCATCTAGGTGAATAAGGGATATCAATATACCAGTTGCGCGGTGCCATTATATAGATATATACGTATTTGACTTTCCACTTATGTAAGATGGGGTTCAGACTGCCAGGATCTTCACAGATCCTTAGAATAAAGAGGCTACAATGCTAGCTAAGAGTTATAGCACTTTGTGGGTTTCTCTCTTATGATGGTGCCGCTAATCATCTTAAATGAATGTGGCTGCATTGTACTTTCAGGATTACACAACCATTATACAGCAGAAATATAGAAGGGACCTTCGTCACTTTTTTCCTCAGATCAATGGGGTCCAAGAGATTGGTCCTCCACTCATCAGAATCTTATGGTGTATCCTAACAATATTCTATAACATACATAGATGGGCATACTCCATTCTTTGACACCCAAGCTTACTTTGACACCTAAGACCTCATATTCTTGCTAATCCAGCATTCAACAAAATTATATTCTCTATACCAAATTATACTATTTCCTTATCCTTCCCCCAATTATAGCTCAATTTCCTTTCATCATGTATTAGTGATTAAAGATATCTATGGTACAGTAAGTATTTCTTTGCCAGTAGATAGAGATGAGCGAATCATCCAAAAATTGCTTTGCCGAATATTCGTCGAAATTTTGTAAAAGATTCGTACCTGATACGAATCTATTCGGCGAAGCTGCGTACAAATCATACGTTATTATGTGGTGTTTTGTGAACATTCGCGCACTAATAATGAACGTTCCATTTTGTAAAGGTTCGCAACTTCTTTGAACATGTACTCATGAGCGCACAAATTGCATACGAAAATAATGGGCTTTGCTGGAGCGGAATGGTGGAGCAGGAGGAAAGCTCTTACCCCTGGCTACATGATACTGTATCAGCAGATGACAGCAGATCATCCGGCTGTGATTGAGATGAGTGTGCCATTCACTTCACTACCTCATCCACTTTCTCCTCCACTAGAATTTTGCGCCTTGGTGGGTTAGCCTGGTTGAACAGTGGCCAACGATTACGAATTCTACAAGTAGAAGCTCTGGCTACAGGTCCTTTGGCACTGCTGCCCTGTGCCATCTTCTCCTTTTTTTTTTTTGGATCTCGAAGTCTGGTTGGACCCCTTTTGCTTTTCCATGCCAGACATTTTTCACTTAACTGTGGCCCTGCAGCTGGTCTTTGTCTTCCTCCCTGTCTCTCTCCCTATCTCTCGCCCTGTCTCTCTCCCTGCCTGATTAATTACTAGCCTTGCACTGGCCCTGCACTTGCCCTGCACTGGCCCTGCAGTATCCCTGATATGTGTAATATTGATTCCCAGAACAATTACACCCCAATTTTAACAAAACAGTTCTCTGTCTCTCAGAACTTCACAGACAGTGCTTCTGCTCGTCTCAGCAGTCGCAGCTCAACTGATGCGTCACTGGCTTACCGAGCCTGAGCCAATCAGAGAAAGCCCTTCCCACTAGGTCAGGTGATCGCTTTCTTCCCGGGCTTTATGCCGCACGAATAACAAATAGTAAAAGTTTGCTAATTAACTGAATTCGTACACATCAGCGTATAAAGTAACTTATACGTAACATTAGCGTACAATTAATCGGACAAGTACGTAGCGAATGCGTAGAAAGCTTTAAGAACATTTTCGAATCTAACTAAGCGAATCTCAAAAAATCTGGATTCATTTTGCAGCGGAAAATTTCCAAGATTCGTATCGAATCTACGAAGCGGCGAATAGATTCACTCATCTCTACCAGTAGAGTGAGCTGGCAAAGTTGAGTCAGCAGGGGTACAGATTTGGCACAGAAAGTGTTCAATAGAACATAATTTAAGTTTATTTGCATGTACCACACATTATTAGTAGTGTTGAGCAAATTGAAGTATCCAAAGTGGACTTCGATACCAATTTCAAGGAAAATTCAAATTCCGCAAAGCCAAATTTCCTCATGTTTCGTGGTAACGAATCAATTTTTCCTGAAATGGTGGTAAAAAGAGAAAAATACTCAATTCGTCCATTTTAACGTGAAGAGGCCACTGCGACCATTTTGCTTAAAGATCTTGTGCGCAGTGATGTACTGGATCTTCAAGTAAGATGGCCGTGGAGGCCTCTTCACGCTCTGATGGATAAGGTAAGTACTATTTTTTTAACTGCCCAACCCCTTAAATGGCCTTAATATTAGTGTTAATATTCGTGCGAGCATGGCGCTGCTCGGTACATCGCGGTGTTTGCCGAACACCACGTGTGCTTGAGCGCCATGCTTTAGTCCCCTCCCCGCACGTTTCTTGGCTGCTACGCAGCAAATCAGCGTGCGGGAAGGTACTGGCATTCACTGTAATTCCGTAGCTATGTTGGCTACTGGATTACAGTGATTGGCTGGCAGGGAACACGTCATCGGGTGGTATATAGTACCCGGTGACATGTGACCCGGCTCAGTTTTAGTCAGGGAGAGCTGCTGCAAAGATGGACAGATAGTGTAGGGATAGGAATTTGTTAGGCAGGGTTAGATTTAATCTTTCAAAGACCCAAAAGTCCTTTTAAAGACTATTGTTTTATCTGGCTACAATATATATATCTTGTGGGGGGACTAAATTTGCGCAAAATTGCCTAACCTTAACACCACCTGTGCTGCATGTGCTGTATAACGTTTATCCATCCTAGATACCTGTGACATCCAGTGTATATTTTTTCTTCCGCTAATTAAGGCGACATTACGTACGCAGCGTATGCTGTATAACGTTTGTGCATCCTAAATACCTGACATCCAGTGTATATTTTTTCTTTCGCTAATTAAGGCGACATTACGTATGCGTATACGTATGCTGTATAACGTTTGTGCATCCTAAATACCTGACATCCAGTGTATTTTTTCTGCTGCTAATAAAGGCGACATTACCTGCGCTGCATCTGCTGTATAACTTTTGCGCAAGGAGGGACAGATAGTGTAGGGATAGAAATTTGTTAGGCAGGGTTAGGTTTAATCTTTCAAAGACCCAAAAGTCCTTTTAAGGACTATTGTTTTATCTGGCTACAATATATATTTTTTTTGGGGGGGGCAAAATTGCCTGACCTCAACACCACCTGTGCTGCGTGTGCTGTATAACGTTTATACATCCTAAATACCTGTGACATCCAGTGTATTTTTTTCTGCTGCTAATCAAGGTGACATTACCTGTGCAGCATCTGCTGTATAACGTTTGTGCATCCTAAATATCTGTGACATCCAGTGTACTTTTTTTCTGCCGCTAATTTTCTGCTGTTGGTGACAACGACATTACCTGCGCTGCATCTGCTGTATAACCTTTGCGCATTCTAAATATTTCTGACATTCGGTGAAATTTTTTCTGCTGTTGGTGACAGCAACATTACCTGCGCTGCGTCTGTTGTATAACGTTTGAACATCCTGAATACCTGGGACATTCAGTGTAATTTTTTCTGCCGTTAATGACGGCGATATTACCTGCGCTACGTCTGCATACCTGTGACATTCAGTGTAATTTCCTAACAATTTTTCCTCTAAAATCGATTTTATCTTCGGTTTTGGGAGTATTATTGTCATTCTGTAAAAGCGGCGTAATAATCGGACAACATCATTCTCAGCAGCGACTTGGGAGTCCAATATGCATCCAGACATCCTCCCCATGCTCTTCCCAAACCATTTCAATGGTGTTTCAATCATTTTCTGACCTTTTCCTATGAACCAGACACCCTCCCCTCTTCAGAGCAGGGGGTGCCTGGTTTAGTGCTCTGGTTCTCCCATTGACTTCCATTGTGCTCAGGTGCTCTGTAGAGCACTCAAGCATCACCTAGTGTTCTACCCGAGCACCCGATCACTTTAGTGCTTGATCAACACTAGAGATGAGCGAGTAGTATTCGACCGAGCCGGTATTCGATCGAATACTACGCTATTCGTCATACTCGATTTCGATCGAGTATAATGGCGATGACACACTTAAAATTTGTTTCCCCTCCCACCTTCCCTGGCGCTTTTTTTACACCAATCACTATGCAGGGGGGGTATGACAGGTCCTCGGAGCACGCTGGCATCGCGAGAACGGCGTCTACATGCATTGGCTGGAAAAACCATGTGACCTCGAATCATAAAAACTCAGCTCTTCCTGCTCGTTCGCATATGCTGCATGAACGTAGTCAGGGACAGAGGCCCGTACAGGGAGAGACAGGCTTTAGCTGTATGAAAGTCAGGCAGGACCCCAAAAGTATATAACAGAAGCTCAGAATATCGCATTTACCACCATATATACCGGCTACCAGCGGACAGGAGAGTGATTGACAGCCCTTATCAGGGCTACTATACTGCACGGTATATAGCTTATTCTAACTATATACACTCTGCACAGAACGGCTGCTTTATTCAGGGATAGCTGCTGGAGTAGGGACAGAGAGAGGCATTAGTGGTGTATTAGCACCTATATACAAAACTGTATTTGGCACTACTGTTGTGCGTTCTGTGTGCCAACAAAACCCTGTTATATACCTGGTGTGTATACACACCATTTGACCTTCTGGCAGTATACGGCTGTATACGCCAAGTATTTTTCTAAAAAAAAAGTATATTTGGCACCACTGTTGTGCGTTCTGTGTGCCAGCAAAACCCTGTTAATATACCTGGTGCGTATAGGCATCTATTGACCTTCTGGCAGTATACGGCTGTATAGCCAAGTGTTCTCCTAAAAATAAAGTATATTTGGCACCACTGTTGTGCGTTCTGTGTGCCAGCAAAACCCTGTTAATATACCTGGTGCGTATAGGCATCTATTGACCTTCTAGCAGTATACGGCTGTATAGCCAAGTGTTTTCCTAAAAAATAAAGTATATTTGGCACCACTGTTGTGCGTTCTGTGTGCCAGCAAAACCCTGTTAATATACCTGGTGCGTATAGGCATCTATTGACCTTCTGGCAGTATACGGCTGTATACGCCAAGTGTTCTCCTAAAAAATAAAGTATATTTGGCACCACTGTTGTGCGTTCTGTGTGCCAGCAAAACCCTGTTAATATACCTGTTGCGTATAGGCATCTATTGAACTTCTAGCAGTATACGGCTGTATAGCCAAGTGTTCTCCTAAAAAATAAAGTATATTTGGCACCACTGTTGTGCGTTCTGTGTGCCAGCAAAACCCTGTTAATATACCTGGTGCGTATAGGCATCTATTGACCTTCTGGAAGTATACGGCTGTATAGCCAAGTGTTCTCCTAAAAAATAAAGTATATTTGGCACCACTGTTGTGCGTTCTGTGTGCCAGCAAAACCCTGTTAATATACCTGGTGCGTATAGGCATCTATTGACCTTCTAGCAGTATACGGCTTGTATAGCCAAGTGTTTCCTAAAAAATAAAGTATATTTGGCACCACTGTTGTGCGTTCTGTGTGCCAGCAAAACCCTGTTAATATACCTGGTGCGTATAGGCATCTATTGACCTTCTGGCAGTATACGGCTGTATACGCCAAGTGTTCTCCTAAAAAATAAAGTATATTTGGCACCACTGTTGTGCGTTCTGTGTGCCAGCAAAACCCTGTTAATATACCTGTTGCGTATAGGCATCTATTGAACCTTCTAGCAGTATAACGGCTGTATAGCCAAGTGTTCTCCTAAAAATAAAGTATATTTGGCACCACTGTTGTGCGTTCTGTGTGCCAGCAAACCCTGTTAATATACTGGTGCGTATAGGCATCTATTGACCTTCCTGGAAGTATACGGCTGTATAGCCAAGTGTTCTCCTAAAAAATAAAGTATATTTGGCACCACTGTTGTGCGTTCTGTGTGCCAGCAAAACCCTGTTAATATACCTGGTGCGTATAGGCATCTATTGACCTTCTAGCAGTATACGGCTGTATAGCCAAGTGTTCTCCTAAAAAAATAAAGTATATTTGGCACCACTGTTGTGCGTTCTGTGTGCCAGCAAAACCCTGTTAATATACCTGGTGCGTATAGGCATCTATTGACCTTCTAGCAGTATACGGCTGTATAGCCAAGTGTTTCTCCTAAAAAAAATAAAGTATATTTGGCACCACTGTTGTGCGTTCTGTGTGCCAGCAAAAACCCTGTTAATATACCTGGTGCGTATAGGCATCTATTGACCTTCTAGCAGTATACGGCTGTATAGCCAAGTGTTCTCCTAAAAAAAAATAAAGTATATTTGGGCACCACTGTTGTGCGTTCTGTGTGCCAGCAAAACCCCTGTTAATATACCTGGTGCGTATAGGCATCTATTGACCTTCTGGCAGTATACGGCTGTATACACCAAGTATTTTTCTAAAAAAAAAAGTATATTT
>ONZH01030760.1:0-46820 GCA_900303285.1 Rhinella marina | reverse complement strand
ATATGGGGGGTCTATAACTGACACTTTATATGGGGGTCTATCTGACACTTTATATGGGGTCTATAACTGACACTTTATATGGGGGTATATGGGGGTCTATATGACACTTTATATGGGGGGGCTGACACTTTATATGGGGGGTCTATATACTCTGACACTTTATATGGGGGGGTCTATAACTGACACTTTATATGGGGGTGACACTTTATATCTGACACTCTTTATATGGGGGGGTCTATATCTGACACTTTATATGGATGGGGGTCTATAACTGACTGACACTTTATATGGGGGGTCTTTATAGGTCTATCTGACACTTTATATGGGGGTCACTATATGGGGTCTATCTGACACTTTATATGGGGGGTCTATACCTGACACTTTATATGGGGGGTCTATAACTGACTTTATACTTTGACACTTTATATGGGGGTCTATTTCTGACACTTTATATGGAGGGGTCTATATCTGACACTGACACTTTATATGGGGGTCTATAACTGACACTTTATATGGGGGTTATATTCTATACTGACACTTTATATGGGGGGTCTATATCTGACACTTTTATAGGGGGTCTATATCTGACACTTTATATGGGGGTCTATATCTGACACTTTATGATGGGGGGTCTATATCTGACACTTTATATGGGGGGGTCTATATCTGACACTTTATATGGGGGTCTATATCTGACACTTTATATGGGGGGTCTATAACTGACACTTTATATGGGGTCTTTATATGGGGGTCTATATCTGAACACTTTATATGGGGGGGTCTATAACTGACACTTTTATATATCTGGGGGGGTCTATATCTGACACTTTATATGGGGGGTCTATAACTGACATTTTATATGGGGGGGGGGGTCTAATATCTGACACTTTATATGGGGGGGTCTATACTGACACTTTATATGGGGGTCTATATCTGATCTGACACTTTATATGGGGGTCTATACTGACACTTTATATGGGGGTCTATATCTGACACTTTTATATGGAGGGGTCTATACTGACACTTTATATGGGGTCTATACCTGACACTTTATATGGGGGGGTCTATAACTGACACTTTACATGGGGGTCTATTTCTGACACTTTATATGGGGGGTCTATATCTGACACTTTATATGGGGGTCTATATCTGACACTTTATATGGGGGGTCTATAACTGACACTTTATATGGGGTCTATATCTGACACTTTATATGGAGGGGTCTATATCTGACACTTTATATGGGGGGGGTCTATATCTGACACTTTATATGGAGGTCTATATCTGACACTTTATATGGGGGGTCTATATCTGACACTTTATATGGGTGTCTATATCTGACACTTTATATGGGGGGGTCTAATATCTGACACTTTATATGGGGGGGGTCTATAACTGACACTTTATAATGGGGGGGGTCTATATCTGACACTTTATATGGGGGGGGTCTATAACTGACATTTTATATGGGGGGGGTCTATATCTGACACTTTATATGGGGGGTCTATACTGACACTTTATATGGAGGTCTATATCTGACACTTTACATGGGGGTCTATACCTGACACTTTATATGGGGGGGGGTCTATTATCTGACACTTTACATGGGGGTCTATTTCTGACACTTTATATGGGGGTCTATATCTGACACTTTATATGGGGGTCTATAACTGACACTTTATATGGGGGTCTATATCTGACTTTATATGGGGTCTATATCTGACACTTTATATGGGGGGTCTATATCTGACACTTTATAATGGGGGTCTATATCTGACACTTTATATGGGGGGGGTCTATATCTGCACACTTTATATGGGGGTCTATATCTGACACTTTATATGGGGGGGTCTATAACTGGACATTTGATTATGGGGGGGGTCTATATCTGACACTTTATAATGGGGGGTCTATACCTGACACTTTATATGGAGGTCTATATCTGACACTTTAACATGGGGTCTATTTCTGACACTTTATATGGAGGGGTCTATATCTGACACTTTATATGGGGGGGTCTATAACTGACACTTTATATGGGGGTCTATATCTGACACTTTATATGGAGGGGTCTATAACTGACACTTTATATGGGGGTCTATACCTGACACTTTATATGGGGGGGTCTTATAACTGCACTTTACATGGGGGTCTATTTCTGACACTTTATATGGAGGGGTCTATATCTGACACTTTATATGGGGGGTCTGCTATCTGACACTTTATATGGGGGGGTCTATAACTGACACTTTATATGGGTTTCTATATCTGACACTTTATATGGAGGGGTCTATATCTGACACTTTATATGGGTGTCTATATCTGACACTTTATATGGGGGGGTCTAATAACTGACATTTTATATGGGGGGTCTATATCTGACACTTTATATGGGGGGTCTATACCCTGACACTTTATATGGAGGTCTATATCTGACACTTTACATGGGGGTCTATACCTGACACTTTATATGGGGGGGTCTATTTCTGACACTTTATATGGGGGTCTATAACTGACACTTTATATGGGGGTCTATAACTGACACTTTATATGGGGGGTCTATAAACTGACACTTTATATGGGGGGTCTATATCTGACACTTTACATGGGGTCTATATCTGACACTTTTATATGGGGGTCTATATCTGACACTTTATATGGGGGGTCTATATCTGACACTTTATATGGGGGTCTATATCTGACACTTTATATGGGGGGGTCTATAACTGACACTTTATATGGGGGTCTATATCTGACACTTTATATGGGGGTCTATACCTGACACTTTATATGGGGGGGGTCTATATCTGACACTTTATATGGAGGTCTATAACTGACACTTTATATGGGGGGGTCTATAACTGACACTTTATATGGGGGGTCTATAACTGACAGTTTATATGGGGGTCTATACCTGACACTTTATATGGAGGGGTCTATAGCTGACACTTTATATGGGGGTCTATATCTGACACTTTATATGGGGGGGTCTATACCTGACACTTTATATGGGGGTCTATATCTGACACTTTATATGGGGGTCTATATCTGACACTTTACATGGGGGTCTATAACTGACACTTTATATGGGGGTCTATACCTGACACTTTATATGGGGGTCTATAACTGACACTTTATATGGGGGGGTCTATAACTGACACTTTATATGGGGGTCTATATCTGACACTTTATATGGGGGTCTATAAATGACACTTTTTATGGAGGGGTCTATATCTGACACTTTATATGGGGGTCTATATCTGACACTTTATATGGGGGGGTCTATAACTGACACTTTATATGGGTGTCTATACCTGACACTTTATATGGAGGGGTCTATATCTGACACTTTATATGGGGGGGTCTATATCTGACACTTTATATGGGGGTCTATATCTGGGGTCTGTATCTATGTTGTTAATTGAAAAAAGTTAGTTTTCTAACTTTAAATATGCATACAGATGTTGCATAGCTGAATTTGTCATGTAGCTAATGTACCATGGTAACATATAATGCAGTAGGTTTACCTGAATGTTTATGGTGAACAATAGGTAACATTTTCTTATGTTACAGAATACTGGTAATCGGCTCTGCTACATCCATTACTGGCCTTAGATTTTCAATACAAATGCAGTATAATATATGACCACTAGATGGCAGACATGTCCTCATAATACATTTTCACTGGCACAGAAAGTGGAAACCACAATATATGCAGATGGAGCTGATTGAATTTTGCAAAGGAACTGCAGGAAGCCTCTTAATATTTATGTAATTATTTATGTGCAATTTCTGACTTCCTATTTTACCTGCCGAAAATAATTAGAGTTAAAGGGAAAGGGAGAATAGTTTAACAAGCAGTGTGCGGGTAAAAGACGAAGATCCTGAGTGAGGAATACATTAAAGAGTGGCAAAATCGCTACACAAACGTTGTAACAGGTGCAAACAAAGTGCCTCCAAATAGTACTAAAATAATAGAAAAACAGAATAATACCACTGTACAGTGCCTAAATAATACCACCATACACAGTTCAAATAATTCCATCATACAATAAAACAAATCATTTTGCCTTTCGATGCCAGTTTAATACCATTATATGGTGCAAAAATAATACCACCATACAGTGCCAAAATAATACCACCATACACAGTTCAAATAATTCCACCATACAATAAAAAAAACTATTTCATCATGCAGTGCCAGAATAATACTATTATATGATGCAAAAATAATACCACCATACACAGTTCAAATAATATAATAAGAAATATAATTCTGCCATGCAATGCCAATATAATACTATTATATGGTGTCAAAATAATACCGCCATACAGTGACAAAAAATACCTCCATACAAAGTTCAAATCAATCCGGCATACAATATGAAATATAATTTCATCATGCAGTGCCAAAATAATCCTATTATATGGTTCCAAAATAATACCACCAGACAGTGCCAAAATAATATCACCAAACAGTGCCAAAATAATAACACCATAAACAGTTCAAATAATTCCATCATACAATAAGAAATATAATTTCACCATGCAATGTCTAAATAATACTGTCATACAAAGCTCAAAAATACATTACATTAACACACATTTACAAAATACCACTATACAGTGCTGAAATAATACTGTACCATGAGAAAGATCAAATAATTCCACCATGCGGTGCCAAAATTATACCACTATACAGTGCCTAAATAATACCATCAGAACGTTCAAAGTATGCTACCATCCAGTGTCCAAAGCATAGTTCAAATGGTCCACTGACAAAAGAATACTAAATAAATCTAATCATATAATACTCAAATTATAATGCAATAGGGAGCTCAAATAATACCACCACGCAGTGCATGCATAATTTTTACTATATCTATATGATATAAAACTCAAACAATACTGTCATAAGGTGGCTGAAAAATGACAAAATAATACCATCAAAGAATGTCGCCTTACAGTGCCATATAATTGACTTTGTTCACAACATACGTTGTGTGGTCTAAAATCCCAATGTAGTCAGGATTGCATCAGCCACTGCACAGTTTGGCTCTCCCTGCCGCTCAGGGCTGATACTAGCCTAATAGTTTATCTCCAGGAGAAACATCATTCCTGTTGAGAGAACAATGCCTGAGAGAAAGCTGGAGAAGACATCGGAAGGCTGTCTAGGATCACAAGGTCATGTGGGCTAGCAAGGTATTCGCTGTTTATGATAGCGACTTTGTTGCTTGTGGAAGGAATAACAGTTCACATATTACTGTTCAGGCGACCATTTGAGGATCTGCATCCCTCAGTCTGGGGATTTGCAGAGCTGATTGTGAGACTTATTGCTTGTGGATAGTTTGTAGTCCATGGCGCCTTCCTCACTTTCTTACAATGTATGTGGATGGTTTGTAGTCTCTAGTGTTGACCACATTTTTGAGAGTCTTGTAGTGCTGTGATCACCTTCGGAAGGTTGCAAAGTGTTTAGAAGGAAACAAGGGACTACGACTCCTATTATCATCAGCTATTGGGAAGAGCCTGCATTGTGACTCGCATTGGAACTGTACATAATATCCTCGTGTTATACTACAACTACCATTCTGCACTTTAGTAAAGAGAAGCTTATCTAGTTTCTACATCTGGCCTGGTTTCTGACTCCAGCACCATTCGCCGGCCGCAACACCTACAGCACATCTCCCGTACAACATTTATAACACCAAGGTCACCAAACTACCATCAGGGAGGAGCCCCAACATAAGGGTGTGCCCCGAGGGAAGAAAGAGTGTGCCCTGCTAACACTGCCATGGGTCTAGGGAGTATCAGCATGACGATTGCCAATGTGAATATTTATTGCAGCAAGAGAAACAACCACTCCAAATCTCTGCTCCGTTCCACCAGGGCTTGTAGACTATGTACCCAAAAATGATGTCTATGAAACTATAACTCATCCCACCAGAAACAAGGCCTCATATGGCTGTGTAAGGCTTCCTTCACACATGGCAGGCTGTTCTGGCATGAATGCCAGGAATCGGCCGGACAAAAAAAGTTCCGTGAAGCGGTTTCTGGCCGGCCGATTGTCGGAATATCTGCCCGGTTGGGGCTGAATCTTCGCTGGACTCCCTTACAGTTAAAGGGTTATTCCCATCATAGACAATGGGGGCATATCGCTAGTATATGTCCCCATTGTCTGATAGGTGCGGGTCCCACCACTGGCGTGAAGGTAGACCAGCAGAAATACTGAATTTTCCCCTCACAGTGTGATGTCATTTGTATATACATGTATTCAATGCTATTTAGCCTTACAAAAATATCTCAGCTTTGCAAAATGCTTATGCAGCTGTGTCCAGTACATCCTGATACAGATTCCACTCCCCCCACCTGTCCGGGATGCTGCGGTGGAGTAACCAAGACAAGAACAAAAGAATATGTGTTTAATGCTTATCAGCTTGCTGGGGAAACTCTGTGAACGAGACCCCCACCTTTTCTACTGTGTGTATATGCTTTTGTAATAAACGGAGCAGCCCAGATCACCTCCGCGCCTGAACGTGTTGGGAGACTCCAAACTGACATTTGTGTTCGTCTAGAGATCTTACCATGTGCACAACCGTTCTTTTAATTTGGACAACTGACCTGACCTTCTTGAAGACAGATTATGTCTTCCTTAACAGTTTGACCTACACCTATATCGAGAACAGAGTGGGGAGCGCTGTGCCTGAAGGACACCGGGTTTCCTGGAGTCCGGCCACCACCAGGCACATCTACCTGATGCCCCCATAGAAATGAATGGAGGGCGTCTGCGCATTTGTAGTGCGCACTCCGTTCATTTACCCGCTTAGTTCTCGATATAGGTGCGGGTTCCAGAGGTGGGACCCACACCTATAAGACAATGGGGGCATATCCTAGTGATATGCCCCTATTGTCTAAGATGGGATAACCCTTTAAGGGAATACTGGGCTGCAAATGTGAAACTAATCTAAGTAGAAGAATAGGAAAAGTTATGGCTCTCGGAATGGTGAGAGGAAAATTATTGCATTGTTATGGGCCCAAAAATTCATGTCTTTTAGGGGTTAAATCTTTCTCCTCTGCTTATGCGAATGACGTTACTTCTGTTTATTGCATGTGTGAGATTAGCCTGATGAATTATAAAGTATGATAAATATTAATGACGAGAGGCGAAGCACTCGTGAAATGGGATGACGAAGTGAGGGCGGCTAGACGTGCGGGTAATCATTCATTCCTAATGTGTTTTCTTACATCAATGAGGAGAAAAGCTAAAAAAAAAAACCCAAACCGGGCCATGGATCTCCACCGATAACTTCTTCTGATGTGACTCTTCAAAAGATGTAATAAATATACAACTTTCAAAATTTTAAAAAGCTCCCTTATGGATTTTTTTTTATATAACCCGATAGTGTATGCAAAATAAATAAACTTAATAAACTTGACAATTGCTGTGTCTGCAACTGCTCAGAGTCTCTGCACTCACTGAAAAAATTGGATGAACTCCTATCATTGATGTTCAGACTTTTCAATGTATAATCCTAGTTATAATGTTATAAACCATCTGCTGCTACGGAGTTTGTTGGCTGTGTGTGTGTGTGTGTGTGGGGGGGGGGTGTGGGGGGGCTGCAGCTGCAATGGTGAGAGTAATAGTTCTACATCAGAAGTAATGTACTGCCCATATGTAGCGGCCCAGGAGGAGCCGGAGTGGAAGATGTGAGTTGTAGTGGCTCTGGCTGTTACTGTCAATCACTGTTGCTTTCCTTACACCATTGCTCCTTAGGACCATGCAGTGAAAGGAGGGCACACCCTTTCATCCCGAGCGTGTAAAGTGCAATGCCAGCGTATGTTCAGGAGTCAATGACCAGGCCGATGTACAGTAGCAGAGTAAACATCTCTCTTTACAGAAGTGCACAATAGGAGTTGTAGTACTGTACATCTAACGAGGGCAAAACACAGTTACAACTGTACACAGTGCAAATATTTGCAGATAATGATGTATGGAATTAGGCAAGGGTCGGAGTTATGGCCCTCTTCCATCTCTATCTGTCTCAAGTCTCTTCCTGCAGAATGTATGTGGGGCAATAGTACTTATAATGGTCCACCAAAGGATACAGAGTTTTAGAGATATGACTGGCCAGGTCATGTCCAGGTATGAATGGTGTCCTAATGGTGCCCCTCACTGCAGTAAAGTCTTAACAGCTTTTGGTAGCAGGTTACTTTACTGACTTTAATGCTCGGCTATTCAGACTCTACAGTAGGTCGGGATCAGCAAACTTCAGCACTCCAGCTGTTGTAAAATTACAACTCCCAGCATGCACACTTACTTGGCTGTTCCTGTAACTCCCATAGAAGTGAAAAGAGGATTCTGGGAGTTGTAGTTTTAGAACATCTGGAGATTGCTAATCCCTGCTCTAGGTTCTTTAGTTCTCTCCTGATCATACAGAAATATATGAGTCTCTGTAGCTTTTTTGGGGCTGAAAATACGAAGCAAAAGTTCTGTTCCCTTCCAAACTCTAGTCTAGACTGAACTAAGGATAGGGGTGGGGCCAGCTCTCACCTAACTCCCCTACAAAATCCAGGAGCCAGGAGTGTTAGCTACGGCTGTGCCATCCATACATAGTTATGCTCGTTACAATACATAAAATGACATCACACCAGAAAACACTAGAGAATTAAAACTTTTCAGGTACCTCCTTGATCTGGGATACGGCACATAGCTCAGGCCAACAACCTGGAAAAGGATTTGGTGTTGGAGAAAATTTATTTTAAAAAGAGGAAAGTTATGTGACTGGGTTCTCAAGAGATCAATCCACTCCACTTTGGAACAGTAAATATATTACAACTAGAGATGAGCGAGCGTGCTCGTTACGAGCACTGTAGTGCTCGGCTCCCCTGCGCTAACATAGGCACTGGCAGCCACTTCCGTCCTCCGGAGGAGGACGGATGCGGCTGCCGGTGCCCATGCGAGCGTAGGGGAGCCGAGCACTACAGTGCTCGTAACGAGCACGCTCGCTCATCTCTAATTACAACCTTTATTCTACTGGTATGTTATGGCTAATTAAGTTGGGTTTGCTGAAAACCCCTTTAAAAAAGGGACAAAAGACACCAGAATATACAATATATCAAAAAAATAATATTTCCATCCAAAGCAGCCCTTGCCAGTGGTACTTGTACTCGTTATACTTTGATGTAGTTAATTTTAAATTGGGCATTAAATTGATGTCCCTATGCGGGCAGAATTCACACTGTGTTTAATTTATTTTTACAAATCTGCACAATATTTTCTTTTAAGCAGTTTACGAGTTCAATTTAGGAAAATACAACAAAAATCTGTAAAAAAAATAATAAATAATTGCACGTATAATTTGTTTTATATTTTTTTTTGTTTGTTTGTCTAGGTTTATAACAGAAAATAGTTGCTTGCTTCAAGAACCAGCGCTGCATCTGCTCATGGGTTGTGCAGCTCGACTATAGGTCAGTCAGTCAGTAAATTGGCCGAATTTTTTAAGAAGTATAGAGCTCTTAATAATCTTGGCACATTTTGACCAACTATTGCAGTGACCCGCTGGTTCACTGCTAAGAGTTAATCTTATGGTTCATTACTGCAACTGTTAAAATATTTACTGTGATAACTATGAACTATTCACCCGAAAAGGCTATGTATGGGAGAAAACAGGTAACTGGCAGTCTTTAGTGTTTAGTTGCTGGGTGATGGGCTGGTCCCGTTTTTTCCTGGCTAGGAGTCTGCCCGTGCTCTACAGGCTAGAAAGACCTGTTTGGTGTGCTGCTGAGGCGCACCTACACATCTGATGCAGACACAGCCAGAGGTCCTATCTTCTCTTTTCCTGAGAGAGCTGCTCTGCTTTTCTCTATTGTACACAATACACACTTCTTTGGAATCCTCGCCTTTCCCTTCACTCTCTCTGGCAATAAGCTTGATTCATTTCTGACTGTCCCTGATTGACTTTTCACTTTCCATGAAACCCTAAGATTGTTTTCCTGGCAGACATTGTAAGACCCATCCACCCTCATTCACATCCCAGTACAAAATGGAATTCTGCTAGGGCCACCTCCCTATCTGCTATAGCACTGATTGGCTCATCAAGGCTGTCTGTCGGCCTGGGAGTCAATCAGGGCAAGTCCAGCCCCATTCCTCTCAGGGTCATGTGAAAACCCTTCTTTTTACACCCTAGCGCTTTTATCCCACCGACACATGCGCTTAGTTGGTGCTAAGCAACGTTGTAGTCGATCCATCCAAAACAAACCTAACAAGATTCAGTTTCATCTGCCGTCCAAAAAATAGCAAAGTTCGGACCAAACCCAGAACCTTAGTAGAGGTGAAAGAATCAATTCTAAAATTCAACCCAAATTTTTTCAAAAAGCTCTGATTCTACCAAACCTGAATCTGATTCAAGTGAACCAAACAGCGAGAAAAAGTTTTTGAGAGCTCTTTCGATTTGGATCCACTTTATTTGACCATATTGGACTGTGTCTGGTCCTGAAGACCAAAAATTCCCTAGACCTCAACCAGTTCACAGCACAGATTCTCGACTAACGTTCATCATCTTGGAAGGAAAAAAGAGTTAAACATGGGAAATATCCTTAGATCAGAAGACACAGAGCAGCAATTTGTTCTCAGCAGTGGAATTCCAAGTGGAATGAAAGCTCCGTATGTAGATGAGTAAATTACTCATTCATGGGAGGTTCATTAAAGTGTAAGATTGTGCATCATCTGGAATCTCGCAGCCTAAAAAACCACGTCCCCAAGGCACATGATTTAGGAGATGAGTGATTGGAGGAGAGATTGTCGAGCAAATAAGCTCTTCTCATCTTTTTTCTTTTCCTCGCCTGGTAATAGTCTTCTGGTGATAGTTTCTTTGAGACATCTCTCCAGGTATCCTTCATCTCGCAGCATCAATAACTTTGGAGTAAAGATTTCTCCTCCAGGCTCATCGACACCATTTACTCCAAAGCTTTCAAGCTTTAACAGGTTCTAAATGGTTTGTTTTCTCTTAAATTGCTAATAAAATCTGTATATTCTTTAGCTGAATAGTCAAATTTACTGGGTTCCCTCTAGAAATGTGCAGGCTACTAATATGACAGCACAAGATAAGGCAACCCATAAGAGACAGAAATGTATATGACCAGCCTTATGGGCAGGACCAAAGAGATGAAGACAGCATCCACTGTTCGCGGTGATGAGATTTTAATCCATAATGGGGTATAAAACACCCAAATACATGCGACGTTTCGGCTGACACTCAGCCTTCCTGCTTCCTTTGGCAGCCACTCCCTCCACTTCTTGATTGACAGGGCTGGACAAGATGACTATGCAGGAACCTGGTGCTGTCAATCAAGCAGGAGACAGAGAAGCTGGCAGAGGAAGAAGAGGAGCAAAGGTGCACAGATTGACTTGGACCCACCCTTGGTGCACTTAACTTCTCATTTGCGTATGGCTTAAGGCAGAGGGAAGCAACACATCACTTAGTGAAAGGTAAAAAACATTGTGCCAGGAGAACATTGAATTTCTTGATGACTGACTCCCTTTAACCCTTCAAGGAGATGGAAATGTGAGGCTTAGAGATTGACTCTTTGCGGCGCATATATTTATTTTACCACTCTGAGGGCTGCATATATCAATAAGCAGCGGTGGTTGATTAGATCCAGTTCGGTGGGAACAGTAAGACTAATTGCAACTCGCTTGTATCTCGCCAGTTTGATTGCATTGCTAAATAAAGTACACGAAGCAAAAGCGGCGGCGAGGGCTGCCAACGTGTTCTTGGCAGGGTTAACGAAGTCAGAGCAGGCATTAAAAGGCACCATTAGCAGCGTCAGATACTGTAAATTGTCTCCCACTAATAAACTTACAAATTAACTCGACAGCAGATGACTTTTCTGCATTTGTCTCTGCGAACACGTGAGTTGGTAGAAATGTGTAAAATAACTAAAGGTCTACAGAGGAACGTCCCTCAGGCTAATATCTGCTATTAGCTATTCATTATTATGGGCATTTTCAACTCTAGGGAAAAAAAATCTGAACAAATGCGTAAGGTGAAATCTACACCAGAATCTAAGAGGATATAAAAAAATCTACTCAAAAATACGCATCTTGGATTTGCTGGCAAATCCAAAGAGGAAAAAAAAGTTGTCAGGGTGCGAACAACCTTAGAAACCCATCCACACCTTCGGATCTAGTGAGGAGTTTAATGTGATATTCACCAATACTCTGCCTCCAATGCATAAAAATGGAATTTTTGGAGCTGCGTTCATATAGTATACTACGGTAAAATACCTGAGTGTAATCGGAACATTCCAAGGAAAAAAATATATATAATTCACAAGTAGAATGAGCTTGTCCATCCTTCTTATGGACTCCATATAGCATTGTCTTGTAAATACAGTACATATACCTTTTCTGTATGGGCCTATAATTTTCCCATAGTAAGTTAAAGAGGTTTTTAAGCCCATTACAAAAAGAGTAGGGATCAGCGAACTTGTGTTTTCAAGTTTGGTATACAGGTTCCGGTTATCTAAGAATTCTGCTATGGATTCCGCAACCATGAACCATAACTTATGGTCCGTGGTAGCAGAATCCATAACGGAATTCTTGGATAATCCAGACTTTGTATGCCAAACTTGAAAAGTTCTCTCATCCTTAATAAAGAGTTTTCCTGGGCAGCAAATGGTATAAAACAAAAATAAAAGTGGTTATATTTACCTCACCAATCTCCAGCGGCTGCCGTTGCGATGGTGGTGGGGTCTCTGCTCTGCTCCACTTCCTGCTCCTGTCTCAACACAACAGGAAATGGCTGGGATTGCTGCTCAGCCAATCACTGGCTGAGGCGGGTCATTGGCTGAGCAGCACTCACAGCTATTTCCTGCCATGTTGAGACAAAAGCAGGAAGTGGAGTCCAGCAGGAACCTGGCATAATCAGAACGGCAGCGGCAGGGGATAAGTACCTGGGCAATCTCTTTTTGATTGGACTAGAATATCCCTTTAACAAAAAAAATAACAATTACAATTTTATTGAAGGTTGAGCTTTTAGAAGAAACACTGTCAATCCCCAAATTAAGTCTAGGGCAGGGTTCCTAAACTCCAGTCATCAGGACCCACCTGCCAGTCATGTTTTCAGAGTTTCCATAGAATTAAGCAGGTGATATAGTTAGTGTCAGTGCATCAGAACTATTCTCAGGTATTCATTCTGTGGGATATTCTGAAATTATGAACGGTAGGTGGGTTCTGAGGACTGGAGTTGAGGAACACTGGTCTAGGGTATTAATTGCTTATGGTGAGCCAACGTATTCAGTAGCACAATACAGAGACTGTATACTCATCATTCACGAGTCATTTCCCCCATTGCAGCTCACAATCTGACTTCCCTACCTCACATACACACAAACAGTTCTTTTTCATGGGGCAGTCAGTCAGTGCTTGTTTTTACACAGCCCAATACAGGTTGGGGAACAAACGACTGTTATGGCCATCATTCATACCCTGTTCAGTTTGCATTGTGTGCTGCTGAAAATTTATCATTTTTGGTGCCAAAAATTGCATGGCTATAGGACTTGTCTGTTACCAGACAAGAGATGCGTAGGTCTTTAGTGCTTAGAGGAAACTAGTAGAACATTTTCAGGATCTAGTGGCAACTTGATTTAAACAAGTGGTAGAATATGTAAAGGGAGATAAATTATTATAGGTTCTTTACATGTCTGCAATACTAAAGGCTATGGACACCTTTGGGTGCATTTTTTATTATTGCATTGCACTCATTTTGAGCTAAAAATCATTTTTTTCAATTGGATTTTATTAAAAATGCTGAACCTCTTTCTCTGTACAGTTTTGAGATTCTCCAGTACCAAGCTCTGTCTTTATACTGTCTCCTGTCAGCCAGCTTAGCTAAACCGCTCCATTTCTGATCACCTGACCTCACAAAAAAAACACTCATTACAGCTCAATTCTTATCTTACTAATAAGAATATGGCTTAAATAAGTGTTTACGAATTGTTAGCAATTCAAAGATAAGGGACATACTTAACCAGGAGATAAGAGCTCAAAGTGAACGTACAAGTAAGATGCTCTCAGCTAGGCAAAGAGTTAATCGTTTATGACAAAAACTGTTAAGACCTTTTAATAAAAACCAATTGAAAAAAAAGATTTTTAGCCTAAAATAACTCAAATGCAATCATAATAATAATTTTGAAAAATTCCCACAGAAGGTATTCATAGCCTTTAATTTTATCATTTATGTTCATGTAGTGCTCTGGAGTAAGACATGAAGAAGATTTAGAAGACTGAGGCTTGGATCCACTGAGAGCTCCAGCCATCAGAGATGACAACACATTGACAGAAGCCTTAGGGGCCGCACAAAGTACAGAAAATCTAGGTCTAAATAGCATCTAAATATCCACAATAAACAAATACAATGAATAAAGAGAAAAAGGAGCAACCTAATCTTCTCAGATCTTCTCTAGTCAACTTAGAAACGGCTGAAAATGTCACACGTTTCGTAAGAGCAAAATACAATATGATGGGAATGTCTTTCTTTTAACCCGAAGAGGAGTCTTACGAAATGTTCTAAGAGAGTGCGAGGCCCGCGCCATTACTTAACCAGCGCTGACATTTTTACATTTCTCACTATGCAAATCCCTGATATTTGATGAGGAAACAGATGTGACGCTTAAATGGCAATCCAATTATCTGTGGCTCCACAGATGATCTCGGGAGGAATGGATCTTCATGGGGTGGTGATGTATCTACACAAAGTCACTTCAGAAACCAACATGTGTTTACAGAGGTTCAAGGATCATTGGTATAGGTCAAGCTCTTGGTCTATATAAATGCAATCAAATTAATAGGGCACTTCAATTACTGTATCTGTTTAGCCAAGGGCAAGTCTCGACAGAGAATGTGAATGGATATGAAAGCTGTAGAACATCTCAAAACATCACCAAAACTTCTGACCATATAGTACTCAAATAGTACTACCATATACAGCTAAATTATGCCATAGAGTGACAACGCTAAATCTCCATACAGTGCTAGATATATTGTGCCAAAAGTAATAATTGAGGAGCATGGTTATCAGCCAGGTAGTGTTGGTTTAAAGAGTTCTCCTCAAGGGGTCTCTTGACCATAAACTAACCTGAAGTGCTCCCCTGCTGTCTAAGAAAGCCTTAACACAGGAACCCCTCTAATAATGTAGAATATCCTATTAGGGTTTATGAGAATAGGTTTTTATAAACTGGACAACCCCTTAAATGCATCATCCATGGAGCCATGGATCATGAAACCAGAGCCATGTTCTAAACTGTTTTGGCTAACTTAGTGACATACCATAGGCCTGAAATAACACCACTAATGACTAAGCTTTTTGGCTGCATTTCTGTAATGGTCAGTGGATGTGGACCCACTGTACCAACTAATGAGTTTGGCTTTGGGCTAGACCTAAGGGCATTGTCCTGGTGATCCCATGGTATTCACACTTTATCCCCTGTACAGGAATCTGGCCTTTGCTGCAGGGGTTCCACCAGGCCCATACCTCTTGAAACAGTTCTGGTATAATTAGCAGCCTACAGGGGTCAGAGAAACACCGATGAGAAAAACAGAGGAGTCAGGCAATGCTTGTAGTCAGGAAACAGGCAAAGGTCAGGGTGGGCAGAGTTCCCGCACACCTGTAAAACAAGTCTGAGGTCAGGGTAGACAGAGTTTATGGGTTTATGTATGTAGTCTGCAGGGGTGCACCACCAATGAGGCCAGGTGAGGTGAATGCCTCAGGCAGCACCAGGAAGGGGAAAGAGGGGAGCAGCGAAAGGACCATGGGCTGAAGGGAATGGGTTAGGTTAAGAAATTGGCATTGGGGAGGGGGGCGCTGTTTCAGTTTTCGCCTCAGGCAGCAGAAAGGCTAGGAGCTCCTCTGGTAGTCTGAGGTCAAGGCAGGCAGCAGAGGGTCACTAGGGCTTGCAAACACAAGAATACCTAAACTCAGTCAAGGAGTGAGAAGGTAGTCCAGCTTTTATAGCAGAATCTGATTAACAATTACATGCAGCCGTGGAGAGTGGTGGTGATAGCAAAAATGAGAGTAGTATTATTCAATGAATAATGTTCCTAAAAGAAGTAGCGGGACCGCAACGGACACAAGCTGCCATTGGAGCAATTTCCTTTAATCTGGAATCAGTCTGACAATTCCATAAATCAGAACTTTCTAATATACAGAAGTTTGCAAGAATATTCCGAGTTGCACGTCTTCCCGTGGGATCTTATCTCACTTTACTCCCTTCTCCATGGTATCTTAATAATCCAGAATGTTTAATACTCTGACATCTGTTGGATTCACCACCTTCATGATGGATTATATCAATTTCATTGCAGGCTGCCGACTGTTGGGTGCATGTTGTGTATGACCCTCTTGGATAGGCACTGCCTATTAGATCTGCCACTCAGGAAGAAGGTGTTGAGCGGCCACACAACAATAACTATAGAGCGGTAATGAGAGCTGCGGTGACTATTGACAGGAGACGTGAGGGCTCAGACCGAACAGCCACATTGTAATTGAGTCTCGGCCAGAGCTCTGCTGATGACCTGACAATGTTAATTCATCTGTCTTCTCCAGGAAGCAGGAGAGGTGTTCAGACATGGACAAGAGCCAAAAGCACGGATGTGACACCAGTATCTCGGAGAAATCCCTCCTCTGAACAGCACAGGGCTTTTCCCTATTACATACAGTATCTGTGGCAGGATTATTAGATACGTGAAGCCCTCAACCCTTTTTGTTGGATGGTGGTAGAAGAGAATAAAATAAAATAAGCTACATGTAATTTTTTTAGATATTAAGGATACCTTATATTAAAAGCTTACATATAATATCAGGTTCACAGTAAAATTCCCAACCTGTCATACAGAGCACAAATAACTGTACCGTAAATGCTCAAAGTGAATCGTTATATTGTACCACCATATAATATCTAGATAGCTATGCAGTATAGTGCTAACAAAACATCTGACAGCCCAACCTAATGCAGTTCTCTAATAACGGTAATATGTAGTGTCCTAAATATATCGCTAAATAGTGCCCAAATATTCCCAACATGCAAAGCCGACATATGGTACACTTCCTTAGCTATGCAACATGGTATCAAAGTCATACCACCATAAAGTGCCAGATAATACCATTAGAATGCAAAGATTAATAGCAATATACCGTGCATTATATACAGTGTCTAAAATATACCACTTTATGATAATACCGTTATCCGTAACTAATATGTATGCATTACTTCTAGTGTTGAGCGAGCATGCTCGGCCGAACTCGCTGTCCGGCTGAACATGTCTACGCTCGGGTGCAGTGTACTCGAGCGCAAAGCTCAACTCCCCTTGACGGATCCGTCATGACCCCAATGCAAGTCAATGAGGATGGATCCGTGTTACACACTAGTAAACGGATCTGTCCCCATTGACTTGCATTGGGGTCATGACGGATCCGTCCTTACCTTTCCCTGACAGCTCCCTCCTCTCGTCCAGCAGGTGGTGCTGTGGTAACAATTACCACCCTTCTGGAGCAGGTCGGGAGCTGCCAGGGAAGGTAAGTATGTTTGTGTCTGTGTGTGTTTTTTTTTTTTTAATTTGGGGCACTTGTGTAAACCAGGCACCTCCCGCTTTTCCGAGCGGGGGGTGCCTGGTTTACTCCCATAGACTTCAATTATGCTCGGGTGCTCGGCCGAGCACTCAAGCACCCCTGAGTGCTCGGCCAGAGCACCTGAGCATACGAGCACCTTAGTGCTCGATCATCACTAATTACCTCCATACAATGCCAAATACTACCTCCATAGAATCCCACAAAACCATTATCACACAGTGCCCAGATAATAACTTACCAAATGAAAAGTGTTGTACTGCATCAAACCACTGTATGATACTAATAAGATAATAGTACTGACAATTGTTCTTTCCTAGATATTGTATGATATCTAAATAAAACTGCATACAATTTCCAAATAGCCATGCTATACAGGGCTGCAACATTAAAGGGGTTTTCCGGGATTTTACTACGGATGACCTGTCCTCAGGATAGGTCATCAGTATCTGATCGGTGGGTGTCCGACACCTGGGACCCCCTCCAATCAGCTGTTTGAGAGGGCACCGGCGCTCCCGTGAGTGCCGCGGCCTTCTCTCAACTTTTCCTAGGTGATGTCACGTTCATCAGTCACGTGGCCTAGGAGCGGCTCAGCCCATTCAAGTACAGCACGGCCGCTGTACAATGTACGGTGTTGTGTTTGGTGAGCGTGGAGAATGTAGTGGCACTCACGGGAGCACCTGTACATTCTAAAACAGCTGATCGGCGGGGGTCCCAAGTGTCAGACCCCCACCGATCAGATATGGATGACCTATCCTGAGTATAGGTCACCAGTAGTAAAATCCTGGAAAACCCCTTTAACACTATATAGAACTCACTACCACACAAAAGTCTTACAAAGAGCACCACAAAACATCCAAAAAACTATACCAAGACCACCATACAAAGCCAAAATTCATATACTATCACTATATACTGAAGTGCCCAAATAATACCGCCTAGCGGACAAAAGTCTAAATAATATCACTATATAACATAACATAAGGCTTGTTTGACATTTGCATTAATCAACTTGGGAACAGCCTGCTGGATCCGTGAAAACCGGACGCTACCATGCACGGCTGGGATACCGTCTGGCCCCATCCATTATAATGGGGATTGGCGGAGATCGGCACAAACCTACATTTTTTTCAACCTAAATTCTGCTAGTATGAAAAAGACAAAGTGACAAAACTAAAAACTTCATTTAGCCTAGCTGTCAAGCCATGAATCTGACAACATATCTGAGAGCTTGCCTCCTTACTTTAGCCCATCTGTCACCCTTTAGGACCTCTAGTGCACCAGGGGGATATCAAGCTATATTTGTTATCCAGGAATGCATTTTTATATATGTCTCAGAGTGGGTTAAAAAAGCATTACTCATCTGAATCTATGGTATTCCGATGCTACTCTCCACTTCCTGGCTGTGGTTGGACACACAGGAAATGGCAGGAGATGCCTACTCAGCCCATCATACTGCAATGATACTGTCTAAGCTAAACAGGGGGTCTGATCAGTTTTCTTTACTATGATCTGGAGTCTGAATTCATTTATGGGTCTTGTCTAGTGTTTGAACTTATTTTTGTTGCTATAGAGGTAGAGGTCATCATGGCGGTCTGGGCCAGATGAGGAACAAAAAGGTAAGAGAACATCTAATAGCAAAGGACACCTGTATACCATTTTATGGTTACTGTATGGTGTATTATAGGTATTATTGTTATTTGGGTATAGAGGTAGCATATACTTATCGCTGAGTGAAACATTGAGTGTACAGTATGTCTGTCCTTATTGATCTAGGTGTTTCTAGGCTCCACTTTTAGTAGGTTGATGTATTAAGAGAGTAGCAATAATTGTAATCGAATAAAGCAAAATTATGAATAATATGAGGGGGTATTAATATTGAATGAGGGCTGGGGGGCTTATGTTTACCTGAACTACTTTTTAGTCTTAGTCCGACCCCCGTTGGCGAGCCGACATCTCCAGGCTTTTCCTGTGTATCAAGCCAGGACCGAAAAGTGAAGTGCAATGGCAACCCAGAGCGGCAGCTGGAGAGGACCAGTAAGGTTGAGAGCCCCTTTACATGTACATAAACAGGCACAATACAGCAAAGAATGATGAAATCATAGGATACTTACAATTTTTAAGTGTGTCAGAAGTCTCATGACATCCGCCATGTCTGCTAGTATGAGTAAGCGGGTAACAGCAGAAAGTAGTGCACGGGCCGCCCTCACCATGGTGCCTCGTTTCACTGATGAGCAAGGATCATCTGCAAATTCTGATGAAGCAATCCGCATCGTATCCCCTGTAATCAGAGAGAAGAATATGTGGTCACATCTCCAGAAGTCCTGATGTTAATTTCAGCTCTGCTGTATGCAGTATATGATGTATTATGGTCCATTCCATTCACAGATATATATACAATGACTAAGATTGTTGGGTGCCAAGCAGCTGCCTCCGTTCAGAAGCCATGGCTGATATATCACTGAGTACCTCTCCTCCCTGCCTTTGTGGTAGAAAAGGTGATAACATAGCTGCCATTGATGACATTACAGCTGCCATTGATGACGCTGCAGATGCCACCGATGACAATACAACCAACACTGATGACACTACAGCCACCACTGTTGACAATACAACCACCACTGATGACACTACAGCCACCACTGTTGACAATTCAACCACCACTGATGACAATACAACCACCACTGATGACACTACAGTCACCACTGATGACACTACAGTCACCACTGATGACAATACAATCACCACTGATGACAATACAACCACCACTGATGACAATACAATCACCACTGATGACAATACAACCACCACTGATGACACTACAGTCACCACTGATGACAATACAATCACCACTGATGACGCTACAGTCACCACTGATGACAATACACTCACCACTGATGACAATACAACCACCACTGATGACACTACAGCCACCACTGATGACACTACAGCCACCACTGATGACACTACAACCACCACTGATGACACTACAGCCACCACTGATGACAATACAACCACCACTGATAACACTGCAGCCACCACTGATGACAGTACAACCACCACTGATGACACTACTGCCACGACTGATGACACTACAGCCACCACTGATGACACTACAGCCACCACTGATGACACTACAGCCACCACTGATGACACTACAGCCACCAAAATGTTATTTGCAGACATCTCCTAAGTGTAAAGAGAACTGACTGGTTGGTGAGAGGCCTTTTTCCCAGAGAAGTACTAGTCTCTTTACCCCTACTTGGTGCTCTTCACAAGAAGAACTAGTTCTCTCCGATCCTCGACAAAGTCCTCTCACCCATCTAAGCCACCTCTTAGCCTACTGTTTATTCTTTTTCTTATTTCTCCATCCAGTAGCATCATTGAGGTGGTCGCACATGGTCAGTTCCATCTTTCAACTGCCATCAGCCCTATCTACTGTAAAAAGCTGTAACAGTTACAGGGAGAGAGCTGCAGCAGAAAGGACATTTCTATGAGAAAGGACACACCTCAGCAGCCTGCTAGAAATAAATCTAGAAGAGCAACTGAAGATCTCTGGATCCACTTGAGGTACAGAGCTGGTTCTACAGAGATTGTCATATACTATATGAGTTCTGATATACTATATGATATCTCCCAGAAATGTATATTTGACTAGGATGATATTAATACAAATAAACTCTTTTTAATGCTTTTAGGTCCATCCAGTACTATGAGGTGAAAATTGTCTGAATTCATTTTTATAGTGGTGGGAACATCTAAACCCCTGCATAGAGATAGAGGTAAATGATAAAACTCTGGCAAGCTGCAGCCACCTCTAGGGGGAGCTCAGGAGCATATGGTTATACTCTTTAACCCTAGAATGCGTGACATCAGAAATCTTCATATTAACGTATTGGGGGCCTTTTAGGCCCCCATGCAAATCATATGGAAAACACACTTATATAACTTTTACAAGTTTATTTTAAAACTGCTAAATAAAATATGATTAGTAAACAAAATTTTAATTATAACAGAAACTTGCTCTCAACATCGTATCTTATCTCAGGTCCTTAACAATTAGCTCACAGTGTATACTGTCCTCATTACTCTCTTCACAGCTTATTACTGTGTTCAGAAGGACCTGAGATGATGTCATGACTTTATCTCTCCCTCCAAAAATCACATGACATCCTCATATGGCATTATCCACACCCTGGCCCCTCCACCAGCATTACTGAGTACAAATAAAGTAACTTGAGGTACAAACACTACTGAGAACATAATAAAAAAATACATGGGGGCCTAAAAGGCCCCCAATCCGTACAGATGTGTTTTTCACCAAAAAAGCATTGTTACACCAAAATGCCTATGAAAAAAAATATATGAACAACTGGATATTACCAACAACGACATTCTTGAGGATTACCTGGAGTTTCAAAATTCTAACTTAAGTAATTTTGCAGATAATAACAAAAAAGTAAGCATGGGGGCCTAAAAGGCCCCCAATACGCATTCTAGGGTTAAAAACTGAATTGAGTAAGCTTCTAAACTCCCCCTAGTGGTGGTTTCAGGGAGCCAAATAGTTATCAATTACTTGTACGGGTTTGCAGGAGGATTTGGAGCTCTGTATCCGAAAAGTGGAGCTTCGGCTGCTATGAAGATATTTGAAGAACTGAATCAGTGCAGAATTCTGAACCCATTTGATGAGAAAGTAATTGAGGGTAGAAATTGCCTTGAAGGAACTATTTCATAGCGAAGCTCTGACTTTTCTCTTCAAGGCCATCTAGAATCGTTTTAAAGGGGGGGGGGGGTCATGTTTTGGCTTCACTGGAAAGAAAAACAACTTTTTGAATTATTACCACTCGGCCGCTGCAGGGTAAATAAAGAGAAGCAGTATTAAAAAAAAAATCAATTTTCTAGACCATATAATTAAATTAAAATTTCCAGACCATATAATTGCATCCTCAACTCTGCGGAAAGCTAACAACGTAAAACGACACCTTTGGAAATTCTGATTGACGGGGCGGCTAATATGTTATGTTGCTCTCCTGGCTGCAGCGAGGTGGCCGAAAGATTTGTATCGTGTATTGGCCGTGGAAATGGAATAGAATCCATGCCGGTGTAACTCGCACTTAAAGGGGTTCTCCTGCCATTAGTAGTTCATAATAACCTGCGGAAGCTCTTTTAGCCTAAGTTCACACAATCAGGATTGCGTACGGAATTGCATGTGGAAAATCCGCATTGTAGGTCATGCACATTCTATTCTATGAATTCTTGTGCAGATTTTTTTTCATGTGGATTTTGACCTCCGGTGACTGGATTTTCTCCATTCACTTCAATGGGGAGAGTAAAATCTGCAAGCGGAAAATCTGCACCAAATCTGCATCAAATCCGTATTTAAAACTGAACTAACGACCGTGTGAATGGGTCCGCATCTATTCCGCAATATTGCGGAATAGATGCGGCCCCATTCACTTCTATGAGAGCGGGCAGCCCCGGCCGCGTGGTCCGAGCGTTGCGCAACACGGTGGGCATCACCCGTACTATTGTGGGTCTGCATTTTTGCGGACCTGCAATAATACGGTCGTGTAAATGGACCCTTACACAGTGCTTACTCTTCCTTGCTCCCCCGATGGGTCCTGACCAGATGTGACCGCTTCTCTTCCTGTTTAGATGTATAGACTATAAAACCACATCTGGTTCGGACCCGTTCGGAAGAGCCCCCAGCATGCAGTAAGTAAGGGAGGATAAGTACTATGTAAAAAAAGCTTTGTTCCACTGGTTATTACGAACTACTAATAAAGTTAAATGGGAGGAGAACCTCTTTTGAAGGTTTTTTTTCCTAAATCCAACACACCTATGAGGAACTCCCGTAGTGTGAAATCCACCTCCCATCTCATCGAAGGCGTGGGATAATACGATGTTGCAGCTCCTAACTTTATACTGAAGCTCTCTTTATTCAGATTGTCTGATGTGCCTAAGCACAAGCCGTTCTCAGTTTCATCAGAAAGATAGTGCATGATGAAGATCATCAGTCACCTGCTCCACATACATTGAGGGAAGTATGACTCCTTAAAGGAGTTGTTGAGGATTTTTTTTTTTTTTTTGAACAGAGCCACTCTTGTCTGTTGAGTGTGTCTGGTATGGAAAGGAGTCCCCACATTGTTTACCCTTCTGAGCAAAGCAAGGGTGTAGTTATTGGATGTGGAGATGTACCAGCCACAATCAGGCCCTACTCACGGGGCCTAAAGGCCTGCTTGTGATATAAAAAGACGCCATTATTATAAATGAAACATGGTAGGTGGGGGGAAGATGGCTACTGATATTGCATTCTAGCCCAAGATCTTACAAGAGTCTTCTCACCTTAGACATTTAAAGCATATCCTGATACCCCACCTCAAGGATCCTCAACCTGTCCCAACCAGTGAGCAAACCAATGGCCAGAACATCTATTCACTTCTATAGGAGAAGCAGACGAGTAACAGTAATTTTCTCCACTCATTCTCCAGATGGAAGCAGTGTCCGGAAGCCACCTTATCAGGTATGTTGGGGTCAGAGTCCCTCATTCAGGGGTTAGATGCAAGTGAGAGGTATTTGAAGGGTCCTGTAGATATGCCATTATAGTCTAAGCTCTGGGACAAGGTAGGTAGACAGATATTACAGCTGTCTTTAACCGCTTAAAAGGGTTTTCTGAGATTTTATTTAACTGATGACCTACCCCAGATAGGTCATCAGTTTCCGATCATCAGGGTCTGGCACCTGGAACCCCTCTGATCAGCTGTTCAAGAAGGCACTGGCGTCCATAGTAGCACATGGTTGTCTCTCAGCTTACCAAGCACAGCGCCGTACATTGTATAGTGGCCATGCTAGGTATTGCAGCCCAGTCCCATTCACTTCTATAGAGCTGAGTTGCTCCTTGGTCCATGTAACCAATGAACGTGAAGTCACATGGTCTAGGCAAACCTGAAGAAGTCCATGGTGCTACTGCGAGCGCTGATGCCTTCTCAAACAACTCAAACGGTCCCGGGGATCAGACCCCCACAATCAGTAGAAAAGTCTCAGAAATCTCCCCTGTTGTTGTTTTTCCTTGTTATTTTTGCACTATTTCTTGCACATCATCTACAGAGCTGTGGGAGGGCTCCTTCTTTGTGGGGCGAGCTGCAGGGTTCATTGGTACCATTTTGAGGTATGTACAACTTATTGTTCACTTTTTATTAAATTTTTTTCAGTAGGCAGGGTGACAAAAAAAGTGATTACGAATTATGTTAACTGTTCTTTTATATTTTCAGTTTGAACCTGGTGATACCAAGTAAATTTATTTTTTATGGTTATGGTTATGGTTTTACATATTTTTATATAATTGTGAAAAGGTTTGATTTGAATTTTTAATACATTTTTTCAAAACACATGTTAACCTTTTTTAGACCCCCCAAAGGGGGCCTAAAACACACATTTTCATGTCTTCTTATTTTAGTGGTAGAACTACAATGGCAAACTTAGGAACCCTTCACTAGACCCCAGGCTACCATTACAACCTATTTGCACCCAACAATTTTGCTGTAGAGGAGGAGCGCTCTCCCTCTGACTAACAGCTCAGATGCCATGGTTACTATTGATCACAATATCTGAGAGCTTAAAGGGGTGCTCCAGGCTTTTTATAAACATTGTTTTTTTCTTCTAACCATATCCGTCCTTTGCTCTAGTCAGGGGCGTAACTAAAGGCTCATGGGCCCTGGTTCAAGAGTTCAGCTAGGGCCCCCCTTCCCTCAGTGCTTTGTGGCAAGGGGCAGGTAAGCACATACTGTGCTGCCTGAGGCAAAAATTGAAACGGAACCTACCCATTCCAAATTGTTGGAATATCCCTTTCTCTTATACCAGAGGTGTAACTTGACCAGCATGCACTTTCTATAATACCTTCTTATGCAGCACAAGGGTCTTTGGGCTCCCTCAGGCCCCTGGGCCTGGTAGCGGCTGCTACCTCTGCACCCCCTATAGCTACGTCCCTGGCTCTAGTGATATGCATGGTGTAGTCTGTGCTCACCTCAGCACCCTATTATGAATACAGGAGTGGGCTCTAGAGGTGGAACCCACACCTATCTGACAGTGATAAGCCATAAAACTCAGAACCCCTTTAAGTACTTTTCCTCCCTGTGGAATGTTCTACAGCCTAGAACTGTTCTCCTGTGACTTTTCTACCCTGTGGCTTCAGCTACATTTACACCACAGACTGTATTTTGAATGATACACAATATATTTTACAAAACATTTACTTTTATTCTATGAATGTTTGTTCTGGAGACAACTTAGATCCCCTTAACACATACAATGCCTCCTCTTCTCTTTTCTTCTGTCTTTTCATAGCCCAGGGGATGTTTTATACATTTAAAATATCGGATTTTACAAAAATGTAAAAAAAAAAAAAAAAAAAAAAAAAAAACAAGACAAAATCATCTCTTTCCTCCGGTAATGCTGTAATGCTGATTTTGGTCCTTTTTTTTATTTCCTAAAAGACGAGCAGCGGGAACAAAAAGTAACCAAGCAGGAGATTTATGTTACTGAGGTAAGGCTATTCATTCCTGCCTTCATATTAGTAAAACTCTGTAATAATGTACCGCTATTCCAGGCCGCAAGAAATGTCCTTGTTGTTATTGTTGGGATTTTTTTTTTCTTTTTTTTTTTTTCCTGTTGCTGTGAAAACAAACATACAAGTGGGAAATGGCAAGAAATATAGACAGACTGAGGCACTGTGCAAAAGCATATGCTCGCTTTGCCTCTTAGTGCTGGGAATGCAGCTGAGCGGTATAACATAAGCCCACCAAATGTATAAAATACTAAAATAAATAGTGAGTGATGACCAAATTTTTTCTCTGGAGAACCATGGGGGGTCTGAGGCCATGATACCATCTAATATCATCACTTCTTGCTTTCAGGGTTTTTTGGTTCCGTAAAGTCATACTCAGCAATCCTTAGGGCTAAACTGGTGCGCCTTCAGCACCTTACAAATATACAGAAAAATATAATAAATCACCCACATTATGTGTATAACGTTGCCCTTAGACGTTCATTCAGGAGGCATAAAGCAGTATTTCCTGATGGCTAAACTTCCAAGCTTCTAGTTGTAGATCACTGAATATGTTCATATGTTTTTAAGGACAACACTTTCTGGTGTGCAATTTTTTGTTTCAGGCTTGTCATAGGGACATCAGATGACACGAAACCACCAACAATATCAATGTGCTCATTTTAACTGGTGTTCCATAAAAAACCTTATGAAAAAAATAAACCACCTAGAGAAGTTCCAGTAGCATAAAAGTATTATTTTTCTACATAGGAATCAGCATTATAGCAGTTACATTGTTGTACATAAGAGAAAGTATAATATTAGTATATTCTTGTACATAGGAGGCAGTATTATAGTAGTTATATTCTTGTACATAGGAGGCAGTATTATAGTAGTTATATTCTTGTTCATAGGAGCAGTATTATAGTAGTTATATTCTTGTACATAGGAGCAGTATTATAGTAGTTATATTCTTGTACATATAAGCAGTATTATAGTAGTTATATTCTTGTATTAAGGAGCAGTATTATAGTAGTTATATTCTTGTACATAGGAGTATTATAGTAGTTATATTCTTGTACATAGGAGCAGTAGTATAGTAGTTATATCCTTGTACATAGGAGCAGTATTATAGTAGTTATATTCTTGTACATAGGAGCAGTATTATAGTAGTTATATTCTTGTACATAGGAGCAGTATTATAGTAGTTATATTCTTGTACATAGGAGCAGTATTATAGTAGTTATATTCTTGTACATAGGAGGCAGTATTATAGTAGTTATATTCTTGTACTTAGGAGCAGTATTATAGTAGTTATATTCTTGTACATAGGAGCAGTATTATAGTAGTTATATTCTTGTACATAGGAGGTGGTATTATAGTAGTTATATTCTTGTACATAGGAGCAGTATTACAGTAGTTATATTCTTGTACATAGGAGGCAGTATTATAGTAGTTATATTCTTGTACATAGGAGCAGTATTATAGTAGTTATATTCTTGTACATAGGAGCAGTATTATAGTAGCTATATTCTTGTACCTAAAAGCAGTATTATATTAGTTATATTCTTGTACATAGAAGAAGTATTACAGTAACTATATTCTTGTACATAGGAGGCAGTATTATAGTAGTTATATTCTTGTACATAGGAGCAGTATTATAGTAGTTATATTCTTGTACATAGGAGGCAGTATTATAGTAGTTATATTCTTGTACTTAGGAGCAGTATTATAGTAGTTATATTCTTGTACATAGGAGCAGTATTATAGTAGTTATATTCTTGTACATAGGAGGTGGTATTATAGTAGTTATATTCTTGTACATAGGAGCAGTATTACAGTAGTTATATTCTTGTACATAGGAGGCAGTATTATAGTAGTTATATTCTTGTACATAGGAGCAGTATTATAGTAGTTATATTCTTGTACATAGGAGCAGTATTATAGTAGCTATATTCTTGTACCTAAAAGCAGTATTATATTAGTTATATTCTTGTACATAGAAGAAGTATTACAGTAACTATATTCTTGTACATAGGAGGCAGTATTATAGTAGTTATATTCTTGTACATAGGAGCAGTATTATAGTAGTTATATTCTTGTTCATATGAGCAGTATTATACTAGTTATATTCTTGAACCTAGAAGCAGTATTATAGTAGTTATATTCTTGTACATAGAAGCAGTATTATAGTAGTTATATTCTTGTACATAGGAGCAGTATTATAGTAGTTATATTCTTGTACATCGGAGGCAGTATTATAGTAGTTATATTCTTGTATATAGGAGCTGTCACGCGAGGTCGGCGTCGCGCTCCCTCTGCACGACATCGCCGGACCTCTCCGCCCCCCTAGAGACGAGCAATAGGGAATTGAAGTGCTGGTCTTGTCAGCCAGCACTTCATGAGTTAATTCTCTGTTTGGGTTTAGCCATGTGGTGCTGATCACACCACATGGCTACTTTACATATTGTTTGGACAGCTTGCTCCGCCTCAGGTCATGTGATGCTGGCCACATCACATGATCCTGGGCGGGCTATTTAAAGATGGCAACTGCCTCACTCAGATGCCTGTGATTAGCGTTACTACTTTGATCAGTGCTTGTGCGACCTAGTGTTTGATTGCTGTTTGACCCTGACCTTGGACTTGGACTTCGACCTCTCTTTGCTTCACCCCCGGTATTTACGTTATCTCCTGTGCATGACCCGGCTTGCTGACTATTCTGATATTGTGTTTGTTTCGTCTGTGTTTGTCTCTCCAATTGTTCCCTGTTCCTCCCTGTGCACTTATACAGAGCAGGGACCGTCACCGTGGTTGTCCGCGGCCGCCTAGGGCCGACTGAGGCAAGCAGGCAGGGAGAGAACGGGGGGGTTTTCAGTACAGGGCGCACCTTCCCTTGTCTCCCCCGTGACAGAATCACAGGCCATACTAAATGGAGCCGTTGTGAATTCTCACGGATCATATAAGTGACATGGCTCAGATGATCCAGGATCTGGCCGAGAGAATCCAACACCAGGAGCAGCTGCAAACTGTACCCGCAGCCGCTCCCTCCATTATTGAACCCTATATAAGGTTGCCCGATCGGTTTGTGGGTAACCGAAAGACTTTCCGTTCTTTCCAGGAAAGTTGCAAATTATATTTTCGTTTACGCCCACACTCCTCGGGTTCTGAGCAGCAGCGGGTAGGAATAATTATTTCCTTGCTGCAAGGGGATCCGCAGGAGTGGGCTTTCTCATTGCCATCTGACTCCCCATGTCTGTTGTCTGTGGAGGCCTTTTTCCAGGCCTTAGGTCTTTTGTATGAAGAACCAGACTGGGCCACTGTAGCAGAAACTCAGCTCAGGAACATTCAGCAAGGAAACCGCCCAGTAGAGGATTACTGTGCAGAGTTCAGGAAGTGGTGTGTCTCCTCTGGGTGGAATGACCCAGCTTTGAGAAGCCAGTTTAGGGTGGGGCTGTCAGACCAACTCAAGGATCTTCTGGTTTGTTATCCTACTCCTGACTCCCTAGAGACGACCATGACTTTAGTTATTAAGCTGGATCGACGGGTGAGAGAAAGACAGAGGGAACGATCAAATACTCCTCAAGCTGTCGTCCTGCCTGAGTTTCCTCCTCTGAGTCCACCTCCTGCCAAGGTCCCGGAGTCCATGCAGTTAGGAGGTATCCTGAGAAACCAAAGACGTTTAAAGGGAGCCTGCTTCTACTGCGGTGAGGTGAACCACTGGCTCCAGCAGTGTCCAAAACTTCCGCCCTCTAGGAGATCTCCGGTGGGAGGTAAGGTAACCCCAGCAGTGGTAAGGAGAAAGATTTTAGTACCCATCTCCATTGCATATGATCAATTCAGGGGTTCTGGAAAGGCTTTTGTTGACTCTGGTTCTGCTGCTAATTTTATTAATTTTGATTTTGTACAGTCTGTGGGTTTACCGATGGTCCCTTTAAGGGAGGGTATTCAAATTATCGCCCTCGACTCCACTCCCCTAAATAATGGGAGGATCGAGTTCTGTACTCCTAGTGTGACCCTGACGGTTGGGATTTCGCATTCCGAAAAATGTGTTTTTTGGGTTTTAAAAAATTTACCTGCTGACCTAGTTCTTGGTTTACCTTGGTTGCAGGACCACAATCCTGTAATCAATTGGTCAACAGGTGAATTAGAAAAATGGGGGCTGAATTGTGACAAGTGTTGCAAATCTGTATTGCAGTTGGGAGGTACTACTGAGTCTCCTTTCTTACCTGAGTACATCAAGGATTTTTCGGACGTTTTCTCCATGTCCGAGGCTGAGTTCCTCCCTCCTCACCGGCAATATGATTGTGCCATCGATATTATTGAGGGGTCCAGATATCCCAAGGGCCGTATCTATAATCTCTCTACTCCAGAGCGTCAGTCTATGAGGGATTATCTCAAGGAGAGTCTGGCCAAGGGTCACATCCGGTCTTCTGTTTCTCCCATGGGGGCAGGATTTTTCTTTGTCGGGAAAAAGGATGGAGGGTTGAGGCCCTGTATTGATTACAGGGAACTCAATAAAATTACTGTTAAAAACAGGTACCCGCTGCCCCTTATTCCTGATTTGTTTGAATCAGGTTCAGGGTGCTTGTTGGTTTACTAAGCTAGATCTGAAGGGGGCGTACAACCTGATCAGAATCCCGTGAGGGTGATGAATGGAAAACTGCCTTTAATACCCCGGAGGGTCATTATGAGTACCTAGTAATGCCCTTCGGGTTAAGTAATGCTCCTGCGGTGTTCCAAAATTTTGTCAATGACATTTTTAGACCATTTATTGGAAAATTTGTAATTGTCTATATTGATGACATCTTGATTTTTTCTACAGACTGGGAGAGTCACGTATCCCACACCAGGCAAGTGCTGGAGGTGTTGCGTGAGAACAAGTTGTTTGTCAAAGGGGAGAAGTGTATCTTTGGTGTTCAGGAAGTGACCTTTTTGGGATACATTCTCACCCCTTTTTCCTTCAAAATGGACCCGGGTAAGGTACAGGCCATTGTAGAGTGGGTGCGACCTTCCTCTCTGAAGGCGCTCCAGCGATTTCTGGGTTTTACTAATTTCTATCGGAAATTTATCAAAAATTTTTCTGTTATAGCCAACCCATTACGGATTTGACCCGCAAGGGAGCTGATTTAGTCAACTGGTCCCCTGCAGCTATTGAAGCGTTTGAAAAGCTAAAGCGGTTTTTTGTTGATGCTCCTGTGCTGATCCAGCCTGATCAAAATAAGCCGTTTGTAGTTGAGGTGGATGCATCTGAAGATGGTGTGGGGGCAGTACTGTCCCAGGGGTCTTCCACCTTAACTAATCTCAAGCCATGCGCCTTCTTCTCCCGCAAGTTCTCTCCTGCCGAGAGAAACTATGACATTGGTAATAGGGAGTTACTAGCAATCAAGTGGGCATTTGAGGAATGGCGTCATTTTTAGAAGGGGCATTACACCGCATTACGGTCCTCACGGATCATAAGAATTTGATGTTTCTGGAATCTGCTAAGCGATTGAATCCCAGACAGGCGAGGTGGGCTTTGTTCTTTACTCGTTTTGACTTTTGTGTTACCTTCAGACCCGGAAGCAAGAACATTAAGGCCGATGCCTTATCCCGAAGTTTCCAGGCGTATCAGCCTCCTGATGTCCCTCCTGAGCCCATCCTGCCAGCTGACATCATCGTAGCCGCTACCTCATCTGATCTCGCTTCTGAAATCGTGGCAGGACAACATCTTGCTCCCACTGGTACTCCCAATGACAAGTTATTTGTGCCAGCTCATTTGCGGTTGCGACTGCTGGGTGAGTGCCATAGCTCTGTTTTATGTGGACATCCTGGTATCAATGCCACCAAGGAGTTGGTCTCTAGGCAGTATTGGTGGTCGTCAATCTCCAGAGATGTTCAGGCTTTTGTAACTGCGTGCAATACTTGCGCCAGGTCCAAGAATCCCAAGACTCGGCCTATGGGTGAGTTGCGTCCATTACCCATACCTGATAGACCTTGGTCACATCTGTCCATGGACTTCATCACGGATTTGCCATGCTCTGAGGGTAAAACCGTGATTCTTGTAGTGGTGGACAGATTCAGCAAGATGTGTCACTTTATTCCTTTGTGTAAATTACCCTCTGCAAAGGTTTTGGCTTCCGTATTTATGGACCACATAGTTAAACTACACGGTGTTCCTGAGAATATTGTTTCTGACAGGGGGGTGCAGTTTGTGTCTAAATTCTGGAGGGCCTTCTGTAAGAAGATCGATATTTCCTTATCCTTTTCGTCAGCCTTTCATCCAGAGACCAATGGTCAGACTGAACGTCTTAATCAGTCCGTTGAGCAATATCTCAGATGTTATGTTGCTGATAACCAGCATGTGTGGGCCAGATTCCTGTCTCTGGCCGAGTTCGCGATTAATAACCGTGTGAATTCGTCTTCTGGGGTATCGCCGTTTTTCTGCAACATGGGGTTTCATCCGCGCTTTGGCTCTTTTTCTCCAGCTGTTTCGGCGGTCCCAGAGGCCAATGCTCTCTCTCAGGAACTGTGCACAGTTTGGGCACAGGTTCAGTCGAACCTGGAAAGAGCCCAAAGGATTCAAAAAACTAAGGCCGATAAGAAACGTTCTAAGGGTGTGAATTTCAAGGTGGGGGACATGGTATGGTTGTCAACTAAAAATCTACGTATGAAAGTACCATCCTATAAGTTTGCGCCTCGCTTCATTGGTCCATACAGGATCACCAAGGTGATCAATCCGGTGTCGTTTGAATTGTGTTTACCTGACTCCCTTCGTGTTCACAATGTTTTTCATATGTCTTTGCTTAAGCGTTATGTTGCTCCCGCTGGTCCAGAGGAACTGCCCCCGCCTCCGGTCGAGGTGGAGGGACAAGTGGAGCACGAGATTCATAGAATCATTGACGTTAGGAAAGTCCGGAATTCCTTCCAGTACCTTGTACACTGGAGGGGATTCGGGCCTGAGGACAGATCTTGGGTACCGCTGAGCAGGATGCATGCAGACGCACTTGTTAAGAGTTTTCATCGACAGCATCCCGATAAGCCTGCTCCCGCTGGTAAGGGTCCGGTGGCCCCTCGTGAAGGGGGGGGTACTGTCACGCGAGGTCGGCGTCGCGCTCCCTCTGCACGACATCGCCGGACCTCTCCGCCCCCCTAGAGACGAGCAATAGGGAATTGAAGTGCTGGTCTTGTCAGCCAGCACTTCATGAGTTAATTCTCTGTTTGGGTTTAGCCATGTGGTGCTGATCACACCACATGGCTACTTTACATATTGTTTGGACAGCTTGCTCCGCCTCAGGTCATGTGATGCTGGCCACATCACATGATCCTGGGCGGGCTATTTAAAGATGGCAACTGCCTCACTCAGATGCCTGTGATTAGCGTTACTACTTTGATCAGTGCTTGTGCGACCTAGTGTTTGATTGCTGTTTGACCCTGACCTTGGACTTGGACTTCGACCTCTCTTTGCTTCACCCCCTGTATTTACGTTATCTCCTGTGCATGACCCGGCTTGCTGACTATTCTGATATTGTGTTTGTTTCGTCTGTGTTTGTCTCTCCAATTGTTCCCTGTTCCTCCCTGTGCACTTATACAGAGCAGGGACCGTCACCGTGGTTGTCCGCGGCCGCCTAGGGCCGACTGAGGCAAGCAGGCAGGGAGAGAACGGGGGGGTTTTCAGTACAGGGCGCACCTTCCCTTGTCTCCCCCGTGACAGGAGCAGTGTTATAGTAGTTATATTCTTGTACATAGGAGCAGTATTATAGTAGTTATATTCTTGTACATAAGAGCAGTATTATAGTAGTTATATTCTTGTACATAGGAGGCAGTATTATAGTAGTTATATTCTTGTACATAGGAGCAGTATTATAGTAGTTATAATCTTGTACATATGAACAGTATTATAGTAGTTATATTCTTGTACATAGGAGCAGTATTATAGTAGTTATATTCTTGTACATAGGAGGCAGTATTATAGTAGTTATATTCTTGTACATAGAAGGTAGTATTATAGTAGTTATATTCTTGTACATAGGAGCAGTATTATTGTAGTTATATTCTTGTTCATAGGAAGAAGTATCATAGTAGTTATATTCTTGTACATAGGAGCAGTATTATAGTAGTTATATTCTTGTATATAGGAGCAGTATTATAGTAGTTATATTCTTGTACATAGGAGCAGTATTATAGTAGTTATATTCTTCTACATAGGAGGCAGTATTATAGTAGTTGTATTCTTGTGCCTAGAAGCAGTATTATAGTAGTTATATTCTTGTACCTAGAAGCAGTATTATAGTAGTTATATTCTTGTACATAGGAGCAGTATTATAGTAGTTATATTCTTGTGCCTAGAAGCAGTATTATAGTAGTTATATTCTTGTACATAGGAGTAGTATTATATTAGTTATATTCTTGTACATAGGAGCAGTATTATAGTAGTTAGATTCTTGTACATAGGAGCAGTATTATAGTAGTTATATTCTTGTACATAGGAGGCAGTATTATAGTAGTTATATACTTGTACATAGCAGGTAGTATTATAGTAGTTATACTCCTGTACATAGGAGGCAGTATTATAGTAGTTATATGCTTGTACATATGTAGGAGGCAGTATTATAGTAGTTATATACTTATATATATAGGTGCAGTTTTATAGTAGTTATATTCTTGTACATAGGAGCAGTATTATAGTAGTTATATTCTTGTACATAGGAGGCAGTATTATAGTAGTTATATTCTTGTACATAGGAGGCAGTTTTATAGTAGTTATATTCTTGTACATAGGAGCAGTATTATAGTAGTTATATTCTTGTACATAGGAGGCAGTATTATAGTAGTTATATTCTTGTACATAGGAGGCAGTATTATAGTAGTTATATTCTTGTACATAGGAGCAGTATTATAGTAGTTATATTCTTGTACATAGGAGCAGTATTATAGTAGTTATATTCTTGTACATAGGGGGCAGTATTATAGTAGTTATATTCTTGTACATAGGAGCAGTATTATAGTACTTATATTCATATACATAGGAGCAGTACTATAGTAGTTATATTCTTGTACATAAGAGCAGTATTATAGTAGTTATATTCTTGTACATAGGAGCAGTATTATAGTAGTTATATTCTTGTACATAGGAGCAGTATTATAGTAGTTATATTCTTGTACATAGGAGGCAGTATTATAGTAGTTATATTCTTGTACATAGGAGGCAGTTTACAAGAATATAACTACTATAAAACTGCCTCCTATGTACAAGAATATAACTACTATAATACTGCCTCCTATGTACAAGAATATAACTACTATAATACTGCTCCTATGTACAAGAATATAACTACTATAATACTGCTCCTATGTACAAGAATATAACTACTATAATACTGCTCTTATGTACAAGAATATAACTACTATAGTACTGCTCCTATGTATATGAATATAAGTACTATAATACTGCTCCTATGTACAAGAATATAACTACTATAATACTGCCCCCTATGTACAAGAATATAACTACTATAATACTGCTCCTATGTACAAGAATATAACTACTATAATACTGCTCCTATGTACAAGAATATAACTACTATAATACTGCTCTTATGTACAAGAATATAACTACTATAGTACTGCTCCTATGTATAATAATATAAGTACTATAATACTGCTCCTATGTACAAGAATATAACTACTGTAATACTGCTCCTATATACAAGAATATAACTACTATAATACTGCTCCTATGTACAAGAATATAACTACTATAATACTGCTCTTATGTACAAGAATATAACTACTATAGTACTGCTCCTATGTATATGAATATAAGTACTATAATACTGCTCCTATGTACAAGAATATAACTACTATAATACTGCCCCCTATGTACAAGAATATAACTACTATAATACTGCTCCTATGTACAAGAATATAACTACTATAATACTGCTCCTATGTACAAGAATATAACTACTATAATACTGCCTCCTATGTACAAGAATATAACTACTATAATACTGCCTCCTATGTACAAGAATATAACTACTATAAAACTGCCTCCTATGTACAAGAATATAACTACTATAACATAGGAGGCAGTTTTATAGTAGTTATATTCTTGTACATAGGAGGCAGTATTATAGTAGTTATATTCTTGTACATAGGAGGCAGTATTATAGTAGTTATATTCTTGTACATAGGAGCAGTATTATAGTAGTTATATTCTTGTACATAGGAGCAGTATTATAGTAGTTATATTCTTGTACATAGGGGGCAGTATTATAGTAGTTATATTCTTGTACATAGGAGCAGTATTATAGTAGTTATATTCTTGTACATAGGAGCAGTATTATAGTAGTTATATTCTTGTACATAGGAGCAGTATTATAGTAGTTATATTCTTGTATATAGGAGCAGTATTACAGTAGTTATATTCTTGTACATAGGAGCAGTATTATAGTAGTTATATTCTTGTACATAGGGGGAAGTATTATAGTAGTTATATTCTTGTACATAGGAGCAGTATTATAGTACTTATATTCATATACATAGGAGCAGTACTATAGTAGTTATATTCTTGTACATAAGAGCAGTATTATAGTAGTTATATTCTTGTACATAGGAGCAGTATTATAGTAGTTATATTCTTGTATATAGGAGCAGTATTACAGTAGTTATATTCTTGTACATAGGAGCAGTATTATAGTACTTATATTATTATACATAGGAGCAGTACTATAGTAGTTATATTCTTGTACATAAGAGCAGTATTATAGTAGTTATATTCTTGTACATAGGAGCAGTATTATAGTAGTTATATTCTTGTACATAGGAGCAGTATTATATTAGTTATATTCTTGTATATAGGAGCAGTATTACAGTAGTTATATTCTTGTACATAGGAGCAGTATTATAGTACTTATATTATTATACATAGGAGCAGTACTATAGTAGTTATATTCTTGTACATAAGAGCAGTATTATAGTAGTTATATTCTTGTACATAGGAGCAGTATTATAGTACTTATATTATTATACATAGGAGCAGTACTATAGTAGTTATATTCTTGTACATAAGAGCAGTATTATAGTAGTTACATTCTGGTACATAGGAGCAGTATTATTGTAGCTATATTCTTGTTCATAGGAGGCAGTATCATAGTAGTCATATTCTTGTACATAGGAGCAGTATTATAGTAGTTATATTCTTGTACATAGAAGCAGTATTACAGTAGTTATATTCTTGTACATAGGAGCAGTATTATAGTAGTTATATTCTTGTACATAGGAGCAGTATTATAGTAGTTGTAGTCTTGTACATAAGAGCAGTATTATAGTAGTTATATTCTTGTACATAGGAGCAGTATTATAGTAGTTATATTCTTGTACATAGGAGGCAGTATTATAGTAGTTATATTCTTGTACATAGGAGCAGTATTATAGTAGTTATGTTATTGTAAATAGGAGGCAATATTATAGTAGTTATATTATTGTAGATAGGAGGCAGTATTATAGCAGTTATATACTTGGATATAGAAACAGTATAATACAGTAATAATTATATTTGTGTAAAAAAATGTAATATTAGAGTTCTTATATATTAAGAAAGCCAAGCAAGTGCACAATATATTTGATATTTTTTTTTAAAATATAAAATGTAATTTTATATAATCAACTTGTATGCATACAAGTATTAGTTGTTAGTACTCTTTAGAGCAGTAGCTCCTAGATGGAGAATTGCTCATTACGATACAGATGAGATCCCATAGTCTCAAAATATGACACGTTACTTTTGCGTACCTATGAGATGTCTTAGTGTTAGACTCATAAAACATGGCACTATTCCCCCAGAGCACACTTCTATGTCTTCCAGATGAATGATTTATTAGTATTTTGACTTTTCATTCGGTTTGATGGTATTTTATTGAAAGCCCTGCAGCTACTTAAATCCACTCTGGCATTTTAAGCAATCAAAGACGGACCAACAAAGTAGCAGAGAATGGGTGTCATATATCAGATTAATACTACATTTTTTTTTAGAAGTTTCCCTTTCTCATGCTCTGCACTATTAAAGGGACAGTGTAGAAATACTACGGTGGTGAATGCGGTATTATTATCAGAATAACTAGACTTTGACGCACAGCGGTGACCTAGCTCGGAAGGTAACATTAAAGGTCTGTAACATCATGCTCCATTCACATTCAAAGCTGCATTCAGTATTTTTTAGGTCATCAATATCAGATTGGCAGAGATTCGACACCCGGCACCCCCTTCTCATACAGCTGATCAGCGAGGGTGCCGGGTGTCCGTTGATCTGATATTGATAACCTATCCTGAGGATAGGTCGTCAATAGTAAAAGCCTGAATAACCCCTTTAATAACCTTTTCCAGAGGATAACAATGTAGAGGATTCTTTACGGTAAGAGCAGTGAGACTATGGAACTCTCTGCCTGAGGAGGTGGTGATGGTAAGTTCACTAAAAGAGTTCAAGAGGGGCCTGGATGTATTTTTGGAGGGTAATAATATTACAGGTTATAGTTACTAGAGAGGGGTCGTTGATCCAGGGAGTAATTCTGATGCCTGATTGGAGTCGGGAAGGAATTTTTTTCCCCTTAAAGTGGGGAAAATTGGCTTCTACCTCACAGGGGTTTTTTGCCTTCCTCTGGATCAACTTGCAGGATAACAGGCTGAACTAGATGGACAGATGTCTTTTTTCAGCCTTATAAACTATGTTACTATGTTACTATGTAATGCACCACAGATAATTAGTAAGGGACACTACATGATCTGTCACTTGCTAATTACCATATCAGTATGCAGTAGTATGGCTCATAATTGATGCATTTCAGATTCACTGTATATAAAGATATTTAATGTTCTCTGCTGCATACAAAGAAAAGAAGGAGCTCTATGGTAAAAATCATAGTCCCCCATCTCTGATCTCCTGAGAGCTCATAAACACTCATCACAGCTCAAATATGATCTTACTAATAAGGATGTGGCTTAAATAAGTGTTTATGAGCTGTTAGGAGTTCAGATATAAGAGTTATACATAGCTGTCAGAAGTATCCGTTGTCCGACAAAAAGTATGACGCTCACAGCAAGGCTAAAACTGAACCCTTTATAGCAAAAACTGCAGAAAATTTTTAAGGACCAACTCAAAAAATGCATTAATAGCTCCTTCCCCAGCTTTTAATGCCGGCTGCTCTGTGGTTAATATGCTGTATTTATATATAATCTATAGAAGCTAGGAACACGAGATGACAATCCGGCACAATAAATCTGTAATTTATGTGTTATTTGTTCTCGAAGAGCGACAGCATGCCCACCTAAGATAAAGGGAAAAAGGGCTTATGAGAAACCAATAGTGTGTAATACATTGAATATGTTTTATTTTATTGTATATAAAATATACAATAATATATTATATTATATATATATTCCCATACTTTATTTGGAAATTGGTAGATTAGTATATTGATTTGTTTTTTTTTTCTTAAACTTATAGTATTCCTCCAGCCATCAAAATATATCACCTATCTGACCGTGTATCTCAAGAAGAGATTGCCCCAGTCACCTATCCAGGCTCGGATTTTTGGAAAGGCCCTTGTTTGGGCTTCTGAAAGAGTTTTTATCATATTTTCAAATTCAAATTAAAAAAAAGTTAGCCTCTGAAAAAGCATAAGGGGCCACTCTGCCCCAAAATGGCAATTTTCTAATGTGCTACTGCTTTGTTCTAGAAATCAGTGGCAAAAAACGTTCTAGGACCCCCATTCGCTATGATATTTTCACTGCCTGGTCATGTCAATCAAAGTGTTGAGGGCGCGCTAGTTACAGAGAAAGCTGAGCCTCTTGGTGTAATAGCAACACCACCATTGCTCCTAGAGACTCATTTGAATGCATTAAAATGTAATTTTTGTCAGCAATGTGGGCACGTATCAACATGGGACCAACACAAATGTCTTCAGCTGCCACGTGCACATGTAACAGGTCAGCCAGTGTCATAGATACAAATTTGCTGACTCATATGGAATTGTGCAAGCCAAAATTGATATTCCAAAAAGTATTTCATGGGTAAGCTCTTAAAATATCCTCTTAATTTTTCAAAGTTTGGCATAAGGTACAAATGAATAGTCTTTTTGAATGTGAATTTGTGGGGATAATGAGCAAGTGACTTGGCACTTGTTAATTATCGGTGGAATCTTAGAAGAATAAATCCCTTTTCTCCACCATAGACATAACTTCAAAAATGTACCATACAGGTGGCTACTATGGGACCCAAGATAAGAGAGGTCTCCTTCCATGTTGGTCTGTTCCAAATTTTAATGGATAGTGAGTAGTGATGATCGAGCACCCCGATGTTCGGGTGCTCGGATGCTCTGGCCGAACATTAGGTGGTGCTTGAGTGCTCGGCCGAGTACAATGGAAGTCAATAGGAGAAGACCAGGCACCCCCTGCTCTGAAGAGGAGAGGGTGTCTGGTCCATAGGGAAACATCAGAAAATGGTGGAAACACCGCAGAAATGGCTAGGGAACAGCATGGGGAGGATGTCTGGATGCATCTTGGTCACCGAAGTCGCTGCTATTAACGATGATGTCCGACTATTACTCCAATTTTACGGAATGACAAAAATACAAAAAAAACCCAAGATAACATTAATTTTACAGGAAACATTGTTAGGAAACATAGATTTACTTGTACGTTAAGCGCAAGTGCTGCCAAAAATTACATGGATGAGGCACTCCCATCCAACAGGTATATCACATAAAGAAGGGCCTCATTCACATTGTGGTATAATTGTGGCACTCTGACACTCATAAAGCCTATGCACTAAGGGAAAGGGCTGCCAAAAATTACAAGGAACAGGCACTCCAATAAACCCTTTATTACACATAAAGGAGGGCATCAGAGACACTTATCTTATTATCTTAAATTATTATCATTTATGGCCTGCTGCTGACACTCCAAAACAATAGGGGTGACATGCTACTGCTGCTCAGACTGTAAAAAAATTAAGTGTGACACGCTAATGCTGAGCTGAGCGTCCAAAAAAATGATATTCTTGATGTGACATTCTGCTGAAGAGCAGACCAGTAAAAAAAATGTAAGTGTGACACACTAATGCCGAGCTGACCGTCCCAAAAAAATTATATATTTGATGTGACATTCTGCTGAAGAGCAGACCATTAAAAAATTTAAGTGTGACACACTAATGCCAAGCTGACCATCCAAAAAATGATATTCTTGATGTGACATTCTGCTGAAGAGCAGACCATTAAAAAAATGTAAGTGTGACACGCTAATGCCGAGCTGACCGTTGAAAAAAATGATATTCTTGATATGACATTCTGCTGAAGAACAGACCGTTAAAAAAATGTAAGTGTGACACACTAATGCCGAGCTGACCGTCCAAAATAATTTATTCTTGATGTGACATTCTGCTGAAGAGCAGACTGTTAAAAAAATTTAATTGTGACACGCTACTGCCAAGCTGACCATCCAAAAAGGCAACATTTCCAAGTCCAGCAATTTAGAAAATTGCCCATTTAGAGCTATGGCCTGTGGGTGGGTGGCAGGGTATTTGCGCTTGTGTTCAAATGCCTGGGGGAAGGACATTTGAACGCTGCGCTGGGACATTGAAGTGCACTTACTGGCTGATGGTTCCTGTGAAGGTCCAGGTGCAGGGCAGGAGGCATCTGGGCCTGGTGCTGAACCAACTGGAAGCATTATCAGCTGAAATCCAACCGACTACCTGCTCGCACTGCTGTGGCGACAAGAGTTGCATCTTGCGCCGCCCTGCAAACTGTGACATGAAGCTAGACGTTTTGGATGACTTTGTTTCTTGGGCTCTGCCAGCAGGCACAGTTTCACCGCGCCCAGAGCCATGGCCTCTGCGTTCACCATCAGCAGCACGCCCACTTCCCCGTCCCTTAGTGCTTGCCATGCGCATATGGTATAGTATATATGCAACTTGGTCACAACTACAATACTGCAGATTTTTATTAACTGTATGATTAGAAAAATGTAAACGAATGTCCAATATTCTGAATGCGCAAACGTTATAGAGCAGCAGCAAATGAGGAACTGTGGCCTAAATTAACGGTATTAAATGTAACAACGGATGTCAGCGACATAGACTTTTGAACGGTTGTAATACCTAACACCTAGCGTTACTGACAGGGCACACTTGGGGATTTTTTTTTGCTACCAAAGCAAACAAACAAAAAAAAATTTCACAATGGACTTTGGTCTTTTTGGAACAGAAACATTCTTTCTACCTACCCAAATCCTATCCCTATAGTTTAATTCCCTCCTTGGGCAAATTAAACTGCAGACGCAAATGAGGAACTGTGGCCTAAATGAATGGTATTAAATGTAACAACGGATGTCAGCTACATAGACTTTTGAAATACGCTGTGCACCTAGGGTTACTGACAGGGCACACTTGGGGGTTTTTTGCCACAAAAAAAAAATGCAGAAGGATTTAACAATGGACTTTTGTGTCTTTTGAACAATGCTACTAACCCTGCCTATAGATATTCTATCCCTACCCAAATGTTATACAGCAAGACGCAAAAGAAGTACTGCGGGCTTAAAGGGGTTGTCTCACCTTCATAATCCACTTTATATCCATTCTTTGCCCTCCAGTAAAGGTTTCTTCAATATACATCCATTTTCAAATCTGGATGTAACTCCTGTAAATCTTATATTCTTACCCCAAAACTGCATGCTCGTTTCCAGGGGTTACGGCCACCGCTGTAATGCTAGGAGCGGTGGCCGCGCAAGCGCACTTGTCCTCTATTTTCTGGCTGCAGAGCTGGCCGGCGTTCACAGGAGCGAGCACGCACTACCACTTGCGCATGCTCATTCACTCCCGACCTGGCCACCTCACAGAGATCATCACAGTTACAGGGGATACGCTACAGCCCCGTAACTGTTATAGATAAAGATAATTATATGCACTTACTCTAGGCAGCTGTCTCCAAGTAACCTTATCTGGAGACATTTAGGTGTTGAGCAAGCAAGTAACTGTTATCTCCTTGGCCCCTTGCAGAGGAGTGAGTGTGTCCGCACTGCCGCGGTCACATAGCATTATACTGGTTTATGATGCTATGTAACCCTTAGAGGTCTTGAATGTATTAGATGACACTGACCTAATGCTGTCAGTGTCATCTAATACATTTCAGACCTCTAAGGGTTACATAGCATCATAAACCAGTATAATGCTATGCGACCTGTCAGTACTAGAAGTTCAGACCCGTGCTGACACACTGGCTCCTCTCTATGTTCACAAACTGGCTGCTGGCAAGCTTTCTGTAAGTAATCACCTTATATTTCCCCATAATTTACATTATAGGATCTGAAATCTTTGTAATGAAAATACTGTTCACTCTATGAAATTATATACATCATCTGCATCATCTACAGTATATGCTGTTTTGTTGAACATCCTACATTCATGCTGATATATATTATAAAATAAGAACAAATCTATCACTATATATATATATATATGCAGATTTATTGTAATTTTTTACATTTACTTATTTATGTGAATCTCTTTCTATATATAGATACATATTTCTCTATATATAGAAAGTAGAGAGATAAAGATGTATTTTTATATATTTTATGTGTGTTTGTTATTTAAAAAAAAAAATATATATATATATAATATTTTCTTTATTTCTGTGAATATCTCTCAGTATACAGAGTGAAGAGGGGGGTATCTCAGTATATTGAATAAAATATATATATATCTACGAAAATATTGTCATATAATTTTTTTAACTATTTTTTGGGGTTTAATTTCAGATGCACCAGAGGATATAATTAATGTACCCATCCGAAAATGGCATAGGATGGATTTTTTTAAATGTAAGATACCCACACTAAGGGCCCATGTCCATATTGCGGCCCACAAACAGCGGGTACACAATATATGGGCACCAGCCATATGCACACCGTATCACAGATGTGGACCTATTCACGAATTCATGAATGAGCCCACAATCTGTTAGATATGGTGCGGGGCAGAACAAAGGCAGAAGCCCAAGGAAGCACTGGGTTTTCTGTCCATGCCTCTGCACAGCAAAAAAGTAGAGCATTCACTACTTTTTTGTGGTGTGGACCCCATTCAAGTGAATGGGTCATGCGTCCACATACAGTGGCCCTATGGTTAGTGCCTGTGCATCGCAGACCGAATTTTGCATTCCGCAGAACAAGCCCAGCCTCCTTGTGGCCCCCATACAGTATAACGTCTCCTTGTGGCTGCCCCCAAACAGTATATAACATCTCCTTGTGGCTGCCCCCATACAGTATAACGTCTCCTTGTGGCTGTCCCCATACAGTATAATGTCTCCTTGTGGCTGCCCCTATACAGTATAATGTCTCCTTGTGGCCCCCATATAGTATAACGTTTCCTTGTGGCCCCCATATAGTATAACGTTTCCTTGTGGCTTGCCCCTATACAGTATAATGTCTCCTTGTGGCTGCCCCCATACAGTATAATGTCTCCTTGTGGCCCCCATATAGTATAACGTTTCCTTGTGGCCCCCATACAGTATGTCTCCTTGTTGCCCCCATACAGTATAATGTTTCCTTGTTGCCCCTATACAGTATAATGTCTCCTTGTGGCCCCTATACAGTATAATGTCTCCTTGTGGCTGCCCCCATACAGTATAATGTCTCCTTGTGGCCCCCATATAGTATAATGTCTCCTTGTGGCCCCCATACAGTATAATGTCTCCTTGTTGCCCCCATACAGTATAATGTTTCCTTGTTGCCCCCATACAGTATAATGTCTCCTTGTGTCTGCCCCCATATAGTATAACGTTTCCTTGTGGCCCCCATACAGTATAATGTCTCCTTGTTGCCCCCATACAGTATAATGTTTCCTTGTTGCCCCCATACAGTATAACGTCTCCCTGTGGCTGCCCCCATACAGTATAACGTCTCCTTGTGGCCCCCATACAGTATAACGTCTCCTTGTGGCCCCCATACAGTATAACGTCTCCTTGTGGCCCACCACCTTACACACTATATTGTCTGCTTGTGGTCCCAAATGTTTTCTTCTTAATTGGTATTATTGCGATAAATTTCTTAATATCGTTATCGTGATAATATTTTTGATCTCACCTAACTCTAGTTCCGCAGCGCTACTTCCAGATTGCGGATCCATTTAAGTGGGCTTGTCCCCCTATATTGTGCACCTGCTGTTTACAGGCTCCAATATGGATATGACTTGGCATGAGGCTATATGGAGGGTAAAAAACACACACACAAAGCAAACACGGATGCTGCACAGACATCCTTACTCATGCAATGTGTAGTTATTTTTCTTCGACATTATTTCCACACATAAATGTGAACGAGGCTTTAGGGCTTACATACTCAAGAGTGTGTGCCTGGTTCTGTGGACAGCCAAGGAACGTGGAAAGGGTGGATGCACGACATTTGTGTATGCGGAGCAGGCCCGCCGATAGGGCAGTACAACTGGTACTGCCGTATGGGGCCCGGACTCTAGGACACATGGGGGGGGGGCCCGGCCCGGCGGCCCGCCTGCATGTCAACCTGCCTTTGCTGCTCTGCCTGCTGCCATGTTAACGGGCCCGCTGGCCGCCGCGGGCCGGGGGTTAGAGGGTGCTGTCGTGTCGGGACTCGGCAGGGGCGCACGCTCACCTGTAATGAGAGGTGAGGCGGCGCCATCTAGATGCGAGTCCGGCTCCGGTGGGCGGCGCACTGTTGTGACGTGGGCGGCGTGATGACGTAATCGCGCCGCCTGTGCCGTTCCTCAGGAGACCGCCCGGAGGGGAGACCGCGCCAGCCGGTAGGACAACTTGGACACCAGGACAAGTGAGTATAATTGAGGAGTTATGTGTGGTTTTAGCTTTTTTTTTTTTTAGGTGTAGAGCTGTGTCCGTGTGCTTCATGAGCCTGAGAAGTACACATCTGGTTCTGGTCAGCGTCTTTTGCCCCCCTCAGACCAGGGTCTTGTGCCCCCCCTCAGACCTCAGATCAGCCCACCCAGCCACTTTAAAAAAGCATACTTACCTGTTCTGCGCTGGCGCTGCCATCAGGTTCCGCGCTCCACTGTCTTCCCTGCCGGCGCCGCACTATGACCTGACGCAGCGTCAGGTCATAGTGTGCGCCTGCAGGGAAGACAGTGGAGCGGGGAGCCTGATGGCAGCGCCATCGCAGAACAGGTCGGGGGCACAAGACGCTGACCTGAGGTCTGATGGGGGCAACAAGACGCTGATCTGAGGTCTGATGGGGGCACAAGGTGTTGGATCTGAGGTTTATTATCCCTGTACGGTGACATCACTGTGTTTATTATCCCTGTACGGTGACATCACTGTGTTTATTATCCTGTACGGTGACATCACTGTGTTTATTATCCCTGTACGGTGACATCACTGTGTTTATTATCTCTGTACTGTGACATCACTGTGTTTATTATCTCTGTACTGTGACATCACTGTGTTTATTATCCCTGTACGGTGACATCACTGTGTTTATTATCCCTGTACGGTGACATCACTGTGTTTATTATCTCTGTACTGTGACATCATTGTGTTTATTTATCCCTGTACTGTGACATCACTGTGTTTATTATCCCTGTACTGTGGACATCACTGTGTTTATTATCTCTGTACTGTGACATCACTGTGTTTATTATCCCTGTA